>JAOUQZ010045907.1:0-26822 GCA_028564935.1 Neosilurus hyrtlii | reverse complement strand
GTTTGTCCCCATAAGGAAGCCAAGTCCCCATAATGTGACTGTGTAAACAGATTTATGTCCCCACACTGTGATGAATATCTAGACCACACACATACACACACCACTTTCAATAATCAAATTCAATATTCACATTTTGTCAAATTATTTCTGAAACCATTTCAAACAGTTCAGCCCTCTCTCCTCAAGAGATCTTACGCACTGCTATCCAATATTCATTGCCCTCTTCATCCCTCTTCCTCCTTATCCCATGGCTTTGGATGGGAATCCTCCTAAAGCCGACAGCACAAAGCTGATCAACCACACAGGCTTCTTCTTGTTTACTTGATGTTCTTGTTGTTCTTCTTTATAAACAGCTTAAAGGGATTCATAAAGGGAGTGTTCTTTTTAAAGGTGATGGACTTCTGAGATACCTCCTACCTATCACCATCGTACTGCTCATCCTGATCTCGCTCATCCTCCTCACGCTGATAAGATGCGTTGGCATCGTTCTCGTAGTCACTATAGTCTCGTAGTGCTCACTGACAGGAAACAGGTCAAATAGTATTTCCTGTCCTTGATTATCTTGTGTGGAAAGAGATGGACAAACACTGAGACATCTGTACATCTTGTAAAAAGGATTGTAAATCTTTTTTCTTTTTTTCACATTTTACCTGTTATGAACAACGGAATATCCACACTAACAACCCTTCACACAAAACATATTTTCACAAGTAAAAGTGTAAATTTCTGTAATCTTTGAATAGCAACTGCTTGATTAGGTGATTAGGGCATGCAGACAGGAAGTGTATGGATTTGTCGCTGAGAGTGTCACTGGCACTGGTTGCCTTGGTAACCCTCTTGCATGTTTACCACTTTCAAATGTTTCTGAGTGAAACCGTGAACATATCCATAAATTCTTGCATTCATTCATTCATTTGCTGAACGGCATAATTCTTCAAGGGTTACGGGAAGGCAAAAGCCTATCTCAGCCTCGTCTGAGCGAATGTGGGGTACACCCTAAACAGCTCACCAGTCCATCACTCAAGGCCAAAACTTACACAATCATTCACATTCACACTCACACCTAGGAACAATATAGAAACAGCTAATATGCCTAATGTGTATGTCTTTGGGTTGTGGGAGAAAACCAGAGTACGCAGAGGAAATCCACTCATGCAAGCATAGGGGAAAACATGCAGACTCCACACTCGCTGAGGCGGATGTAACAAATATTCCCTGAAGGTTTGGTGGATATCGCCGAAAACTATACAAAGCGCAACCTCCTCTGAATGATTCTGAGTGATTGTTTAAGTCTTGTCTTTACAATAATTCCACCCCATGACATCCCTCTCATAGAGATTTATGGACCGGTTCTGGTTAATTAATAGATTTTATAAAATACAATAAAAAAGCATTTCAGCTGTAGTTAGGCAAAGATGAACAATAATTGATCTGAAAATTGCAACAGGGTGTTTGGGAGCAGAAAGATTGGTGCACTGATTTCCCCTTCCTCTCTCCTCTCTCTTTCCTCTTCATTCCTCTCTCTGCATATTTGTCGGCAGCTGGTGGGAAACCCCATCACAGTGAAATTTACACATGGTGAACCCATCAATTACTTTGAACTCATATCTAAATGATCTCAATTCAAATGCTTTTATCCAGTTTTAATATTTCCTTAAGCTCACAGGAGATAGCAAACCAATCCATTTCTAACCTATATTGCAACAATGACACATCTATTAAAAATACATTTATGCAGTGGAAATACGTATGTAATAACGCAGAGCACTGGGAGAATCCATGACAGTCTATTTAATCTCATCACCTCAAGGAAATATCACATGTAAACGCATCATCACCCTTTAATCTATTCATAACTGCTCACTCTGTCATTGGTGCAATAATAACCGGTTAATTTAGTCAGGCTGGCGCAGTGGTGTAGTCGTTAGCATGGTCGCCTCACAGCAAGAAGGTTGGGTTCCCGGGCTCGGCAAGGGTGTTTTCTGTGTGAAGTTTGCATGTTCTTCCTGTGCATGCATGGATTTCCTCTAGGTAATCTGGTTTCCTTCCACAGTTCAAACACATGCACATTAGGCTAATTGACTGTTCCAAATTACCCCTAGATGTGTGTGTGTGTGTGTGTGTGTGTGTGTTGGCCCTGCGATGGATTGGTGTGCAATTCAGGGTGTGCCCAGAGTTGGCTTTTTTTTGCCCAGAGTTGGCTGAGATTGACTCGAGTCTCCCCATGACCAAGTAGGATTAAGCGATTCATCAATAGATAGATAGAAACAGCTACCATTTTTAGTCACTCATCAATCATTTGCTGAACTTCTTAATCCTACTAGGGTTGTGAGGAGGCAGGTGTCTATCTCAGCGACACTGAGCGATGGTGGTGTACACCCTGAAAAACTCACCAGACCATTGCATGGCCACACACAAAACCATTCACACTTCAACTTACACCTAGAGGCAATTTGGAGCCAGTTAACTTAATCGGCATGTCTTTGGACTGTCGGAGGAAACTGGAGTACACAGAGGAATTCCACACGAGCACACATGCAACATGCAACCTCCATATCTAAAGGTTAAGTCCAGGAATAGGGCCCAGGACTTTCTTGCTGTTAGGCGGACGTGCTAACCACTATGCCACCTTGCTTCCCCATTTTTAAACAGATCCTTCAAATATTTTCAAACTTACCTTCAGGGAACCTGTCAGCACGTGTCTTTGTTTTTGATGATGATGTGACGGCACATGTGTATCATAGACATTTTGACCACTGATGGTCATTACTTATAAAATTGATTACATACATGTTTGTTTATATCCAACAGCTTCATGAAAGCATTACAAGGCATCTTAAGCAGCCTGCCTTTTTACTTCTCAGTCCAATTGCCATTTTTGTGGTGTTGTCTCACACAATGTCCATCTGTTCACAGTTGCATTCCGTGCACTAACACAAAAACACCATGACCAATCATCACCATTTCTGGTGTGGATGTTGGAACAGGCTTCACCAGCTGCCATCTTGAATTTGTATTCAGTGGCATCATCGATCATCAGCATTTTGGTGTGGATGTTGGGACTGGGTTACTGCACTAACTTAACAATTTTTATCATGATATGATATCCAATATGGCTACCACAGCTGGCATCTTGAATTTGCATTCTGTGCATTAACTCAAAAAAAAGCCTTCACCGATCATCACCATTCTTGGTGTTGATCTTGGGAATGGGCATACCTTTTATAAAGTGGTGCATGAAGTTATTATTATTATTATTTCTTCACTTATTTCTTTTTACTAGAGCATTTAATAAAGTGGCACCTTAATCAATGTGATATTTGCAGGTCAAAAGCATTGGCATGATTACAGAGTAAATGCAAAACCATTTCAGTGGATCTATGAGTTCTTAAACTGCAGTTTGTTTCTGCATTCATCCATTAAGAGGCAGAAAATAACAAATGGAACAAAATTCTTATGTTTTAATTACCTTATTCACCAAATTAAATTAAATTATTCACCAAAAGTGAGGTGTGAATAGTCCACAAGATGGACTGTAGAGTTTAATTTAGAATCCACTGAGACTGAGGCAAATAATTGTTATGATATAAACTAAATGGCAACAGGAGCAAAAAAAGCCACACTAAAAATAAGACTTTTATTGTTTAAAGGTCTTTGGTTCAAGCCCCAGCCTCAGCAAAGAATTATTTAATGGCTTTCCACCAATGAGAAATGAGGAGATATTTTGAAAGAATAATAATGTCTTTTAACCTCTACATAGTGAACTAATCAGATCGTGCTGTTCCCGTGTAATACTGTATATACTGATGCAGAATGAATGAAAGAAATTGCACATCAATAAAACATACATTTATGAGGTTTGACTTTTGGTGATCTCTCACTTAGAAAGATGAAAATGTTTGTGTCGGATAGATCAGCCCAGTATTCTGGCAGCATCATGAAGAAGCTGTGCTTCCTGGATAAGCTACATCATAGCTGTTGACATAAGCTCACTATCAGTTTGTGATTTTTCTGAATTTCTGCTAAAAAAAAAAAAAAAAAAAGTGTGGCTGTTACCTTAAAATGAAAATGTCTTAAATGTAAAAGCCCTTAATGCACCCTGTCTTTTTACCCTTAAGTAGTTTTAGCTGGCTAATAAACAGAAGCACAAACATCCTTTGTGCTCATTCTAGCACTTCATTGGATGGAAGTCACGTTTACAATCTGATAAATTAGTAGCACTGGCAACATTACTCTAAAACCAAGAACTGGACACATGACCGTCCTTCCTCAACCAATTAATGCACTAAATGCTGTTAGGATTTCACACCCAGATACCGCAGCATTCTCCATATCAATCCAAAATGAAACACTTTATAAATGTTCTCAATGGCCTTATGACAGTGTGACTTTATGGCAACTCAACTCTTTGGTAAAATTAATTTGCCCCTTCACAGAACATACCATTGTCCCTGTTTTGTTGGGTTATACTTTCCCATGGTTTATGCTAAAATTACCGAGAGGATAGAAATGAATATGAATGTAACAAGATCTTGTCTTCATGAAGGCTAAAGATGGGAATCAACTATGTGCTGTCTGGGATTGACAGACTTGTGTTTTGGACGCGATTCGTGCTGACTGCATGTCGATGACTATCTTGACAGAGTCCTCTTGGCTGGCAGTTTTGAATCTGGCACAAGTTCTTCAGCCTAAGCAGCTTGCTAGATCCAGTCACCCTCAAGCACCGGAAACAATTCAGGTTAAGTTAAATTTAACTCTCTCTCCCTCTCTCTCTTACAGTAATATGACTTATACATTAGAAAGTCAGTACAAAAACATTTTATATTTCCAAGCATTAGTTTTCCAGCACAAAATTCAACCTTAGAGAGAAAAATTTGGGTGGCACTGTGGCATAGCGGTTAGCATATCCGCCTCACAGCAAGAAAGTACTGGGACAGTCCAAAGATATGCACATTAGACTAATTAGCTGTTCCAAATTGTTCCTAGGTGTGAGTGTGAATGGCTGTGTGCCTTGGCCCTGCAGTGGACTGGCGGGCTGTTCAAGGTGCACCCTGCCTTTACCCAGAGTTGGCTGTGATAGTTTTAATTATTAATTGTTTCCGGTGCTTGAGGGTCCCTGCAACTCTAATAGGAGTTAGCCTATCAGTAAAGGTGACACAAGGAACAAACAAAGTCACACTGGACAGCTCTGAACAGCTCGTCAGACCATCGCAGGGCTAACACACACACAACCACCCACACTCACACCTAGGGGCAATTTGGAACAGCCAGTTAGAATAATGTGCATGTCTTTGGACTGTGGAAGAAAACCCATGCAAGCACAAGGAGAACATGCACATGGACTTAAACCCAGAACCTTCTTGCTTGGGAGGCCAGCATGCTGACCGCTGCACCACTGTGCCCCCTGAGATTGAATTAGAATGTTGTAAATAATCCATGATTTTGCAGCAAATGATGATTTAGGAGCTGAGACTATCCAACTTCCTATCTTATATTTTCCTCCTTTCAGTTCAGTGGCCAGCCGTCCCTCATACCTCATATCAGGGCAGTGTGAGAACAGTATATCTACAGCTGGTGGTTTCCAGGCTGATAATGACCTACCACATTAGCTACCATTTTTACGTCCGTTCTCATCAACATTCGGGGAAAGGTCTGGGTCATCCTTTGGCAGCTTTCAGGCACAGATGGCTTTAAACTAGCTGTGACAGCCCTTCTCATAATGGTGGCAGCCTGAGTAGTGTTGGATGGTGTGTGCTGTGGCTGTTTTGATAAATAACAAGCAGGTGGAGTTTGCACATATGTTGTCCAAATGCTCTGTGGCTCCCTGGTGAGGATTTATAATATTGCATTGTGTGTGGCTTGCACTGCCATGTTGATACCATTGGTGCAATCCATCCTATGTTGGTCCTGATGGACACCGCACTTCTTACAGTTGAAAACATGGGCTAGGACATAGATGAAATATCTCCTAATTAGGTTTCTATGCATTATTATCAGTAAAGTCCTTTAAATAATGGGTCTGGAACAGAACATAGTTTTGTAAACTTCCAGTGAAGGGGCTGGGGCTGGGGAGGTGGGGCGCCTCATTGATCAGTGGGTGCGGGTCTTATGGGGATTCCAACCCATGAGCCCTCAATCATGAATATACATTATAAGGTCATTGCTTACATGCCACCAGGCATTGCGTTGAAAGCATGTTTGTTTACCTGCACCTATTATCACGAGCTTTGGGTAGTGACCCAAAGAGCAAGAAATGCTGGAAGGCTGAAATGAGCTTCCTTCACAGGGTGGCAGGGCTCTCCCTTAGAGATAGGGTAAGAAGTTCTGCCATCTGGGAGGAGCTCGGAGTAGAACTGCTGCTCTTTTGCATTGAGAGGAGCCAGTTGAGGTGGCTCGGGCATCTAATTAGAATGCCTCCCGAACGCCTCCCTGGTGTGGTGTTTCGGGCATGTGTAACCGGGAAGAGACCTCTGGGCCGGAGGCTGCCTTGGCGTCCCCCAGGAAGAACTGGAGGAATTGGCTGGGCAGAGGGACGTCTGGACCACACTGCTTAGGCTGCTGACCCCGGAACAAGCGTATGAAGATGAAGATGAAGCATGTTTGTTTGTCTGTCCGAGTTTGTCCTTGTTTATTTTTTTGTATTATCCTCAGTCAGTATATTACCTTTTGTTTGTTTGCCTGCTTTAGTTATTTATTAAATACCTTCAGAGTTCAGCATTTGTGTCGTCCTCTTTCTCTCTGTGTGCTGTCTTTAATTAACTAGACAGTTTGCTATAAAGCAAGTAATGTTTATGACAGATGTGGTTTCTTGGTTGCACTGGAAAAGATCTTACATTAAAACGTAAGGGTTAGGTTTCCAGGTCTTTGCATTCCCAACATTTTTTTGTAATGTTTGTATTACTATGCATTGCATTCTGGTGACATATTTTGCATTGTATTTGTGAATGACGTGCACAATTACGTATTAAAGAACTGCCAGGTGTCCTTTAAATGTTTTTCTTGTCTTGTACAGTAGTGTGCAGTGAAGGTCGTACACTTTATATTACTTCTGTATAATTTTTTAAATTGTAAATGTATTGAACAATGCTAGTGTAGGCAATGAAAGTCAAAAAAAATTCTAACAAGTATATTGAGGTAAAAGTGTGGCTAATAAACAAAAACACTGACATTACCAATTTTTTAGAAAAATGTAAAATTTTTTGACTTTTGCATAGCATGAATGAACTTCAAACCAAATGGAATGGCTTAGCGAGTGAAGAAATAAACAAATAGAGTGATGCAGTGATGATTATACACTTAACTAAATGAAGATAAATCAGAAGCCTGATCTCTCGTGAACTTGCTGTTGTTTTGAATCTTGTAGCATTGTTGATTCTACCAGTGACTAATTCCTGCTGTCTTCCTTTCCTTCCAGTGCCTCCATGAGCCCCAGTGGTACCACCCAATCTCTGCTACGTTGCCACACTCTTCCTGGATTACTCACCGGTCTCCTCCTCAAGCCCACATGCCTCCAAACTCACCCCCTCCACGGATTTCCTCCTCACCCCTTGGACCCTGGATCCCTCTTCTCCACCTCTTGCCACTCAATAAATACACCTAACTGCCTTTTCCATGTCCGGGTTTGCTCTTTGGATTCATACTTTAACACCTGAATCCATAACAATTGCATGAAATAAATACTTAATAGTACTTGGTTTCTGAAAAATTGGTATTTTCAGTGTTTTTGTTTATTAGCCATACTTTTACCTCAATATACTTGTCGGAATTCTTTTTTTTGACTCTCATTGCCTACATTAGCATTGTTTAATACATTTACAATTAAAAAAACTGTATAACCTTCACTGCACACTACTGTACAGGACAAGAAAAAAAATTTAAATGACACCTGGCAGTTCTTTAATACGTAAAGACAAGATAAACAAGTCAAACACATTAGACTGGGTAATTTCCCCACTGGATAATTGTGCACGTCATTCACAAATACAATGCAAAATATGTTACCAGAATGCAATGCATAGTAATACAAACATTACAGGAAAATGTTGGGAATGCAAAGACCTGGAAACCTAACCCTTACGTTTTAATGCAACTGCATCTGTCATAAACATTACTTGCTTTATAGCAAACTGTCTAGTTAATTAAAGACAGCACACAGAGAGAAAGAGGACGACACAAATGCACTCTGAAGGTATTTAATAAATAACTAAAGCAGGCAGACAAACAGAAGGTAATATACTGACTGAGGATAATACAAAAAGATAAACAAGGGCTAAATTAGGCAGACAAACAAACATGCATTCAACATGCCTGGTGCTGAGGCATGTAAGCAATGTCCTAATAATGTATGTGCCTAATAAGCTGAGTCCGAAATCATTATTAGGTCCCAGCCATGAGTCTTTAGTAAGAAGTTTATACCACTTTATTATATAAAAATGACCACTTCTGAATTTTTAGTGCACAGGAAGATCAGCTTATACAGCCTGTCAGGCCACTGTGCAGCCGAGAAATAGGCTGATACAAAGATGCAGAAACTATATATAAAGTATTTTATTATAGTCCAGGTAAAGGCAACCAAAAACACAGTACAAGTTCAGAGTCAGGCAGGCACAGGTCAGACAATCGGGCAGACAGAACATCAAATCAGGCAGGCAGAGATCAGAGATGTGGACCGGTGGTGCTGTGCTCATGATCGAGAGGTCATGGGCTGGAATCCCCATAAGACCCCCACCACAACTGAGAACCCTGTGCAAAGTCTTAAAAACAAGTGTGTCTACATATTTCAGTGTAGGCCATATATTAAGTGTGGCAATGGTGGTTAAGTGGTTAAGGATCTGGGTTACTGTTCAGAAGGTCTTGGATTCCAGCCCCAGTCCCATCAAGTTGCCAGCTTTGGGCCCCTAAGCAACGTTCCTAACCCCTTAACTGCTCTGTTGTATAAATGAGGTAGAAAATATAAGCTGTTAAATGTAAATTAATCTTACTAAAAACAAGAATTACAACAGACACATTCATAAATGGTGTACTATATCTTGTTTCTGCTCTGTTTATCTGGAATAATTAGAGCTCTATAAAGATTTACATAACTTTGAATACATGGAAATTCAAACAGCCAACATCATAAAGCCTGTTCAGACCACAAGCCTTTCTGAGCTCTTTACCTTCCAGAATGCTGGAATAATGTAAAGTGCATTGTTAATAATTTCCCCCGACTTGGATAACATTTTCTTATATACTTGTGCCTAAACTGGTCTGTTAAACAAGTCCTACGTAAAGCCAGATGAGTATGTTAAAGCTCGAGTAAGGTGTGGCACTGGAGTACTTACACAAACAGCATATAGTGTAAGTGAGTAGTATGTGGGATTACAGCCGATTAGAGCCTGAATGCACTGTTCACTATACGTACAGTGTTTGCATTACATTGCACAGGCTCTGTTAGTCAAAGCCAGCTCAGCTGGTTTGGAGTGGGTGGATACACGCCATTATTAGTTCATGTCTGTGCGTAAGAGCATACAGCTTTGAGCTATACAAGTAAAGGCCAGGATTTTTGGCATTGTGCTCAATGTTGGAGTAACAAGGCAGAGGGTTTTGTTCTTTAAAGTTGTTATGTATTGTTTTAAAGTTGTACAGGGTTAAGTAAGACAGGTAAGTTTATTATTATTATTATTAATTATCATTATCATTATCAATATTATTATTATTAATATTGTTGTTGCTGTTCTTTTCATGTTCTGTGCTCTAATTACTGCTTAATAAACACACTGTTTCTCTGAAGTACACTAGGTGTTAAGTTCAGTCTCATTACACATTGAGTTAATGGTAATGTAGAAATCTTTTATATAATAAAGACTTTATATTGACATGTTAAAGCATATTCGCCACCAACAACAAGCCTTCGGATTCCTTAAGGCCTTTTTTGTTATATAATATGTCAGGATTTTCTCTGACATGCTAGATACAGTTTGAAATGTTAATATTATAGAGATGGAGAGCCAGCCAGTGGTGTGATGCAGAATTAACTTACAGCACCACCTACAGATTACAGTATGACTTGTTTAGCATGTCATCCTGTCATACAGTATTTTACAATTTATCTAAAATGACTGTAGATTCACTACATTATATTTATAATTATTTTCCTCTGCTCTTGAACCTTTATTCTTTCTAATTACTCGCAGTCATTTATTTGACAAACCTCTTAATCCTATTAGAGTTGCAGAGAGACCGGTGCTTATCACAGCCATCTCTGGGTAAAGGTGGGATACACCCTGAACAGCTCGCCAAACCATCACAGGGCAACGCACACAACCATTCCTACTCACACTCACACCACAGCCAGTTAGCCTAATGTGTTTGTCTTTGGAATGTGAGATGAAACCCACATATCACAGGAAGAACATGTTTACTCCACACAGAAATGCTCTCAGCGAGTCCAGGATTTCAAACCCAGGACCCTCTTATGTAAGGCGGACGTGCTAACCACTACATCACCATGCACCGTGCCGCCCTCTAAGCCAAATACATGTACATATATTAATGATTATTGACACTTATGTTATTTTGGTAACCATAACAACCATGACACCGTGCCTTTAATGTGTCTTTGGTTACGCGTTGATAAATGCTTCACATTAAACAGAAAGTGATTCATGCACCTAAGTTTTGCATTGTGAGTGCTATAACATCAGGGAGCCCTCATATTTGTAATGAAACTTTTAAGAAGATGCTTCATGACCTGATGTCTCATGTTAAAGGAAAAGGGGAATGGTAGTTCTGTGTGTGAAGTCTAATAAGGTCAAGTAAGATTAAGAAGGTATTGAACGAAACAAGACATTTTGTGGTTTTCCAAAAAACCCCAAAAAACAAACAAAATCCCCCAAACCCTCAGCTGATTCACTGCTTGTTCACCTTCAGCACTTTCTGTGTGTGTGTTGGTATGTCTTATGGATGACACCAGTACAGGTTATAGCTTGAGTTACTGAGCCTTAACTTAGTGTAAACATGTACGCATGCTACAATATCAGCTCTGTAGAGTTTTCATGAAGCTATCCTGCATGGATGAATTTCTGTAAATGGCTGTTAATGGTGGAGGTTATAAGAAGGAAACAAATAACAATTTGATTATAACCTTTCAGAATTACTGGATTATCTAAGTGGCTAAAATGATGTCATTAATATTTCACCATCAATCCAAGGTGCTTCATTAATATGAATGCATGTCGGGAAAAAAAAACCTTGCTATTTAAGTCATGTGATTTGCACGTATGACATCATAAAAGCACACATTGGGCTCAACACACATGAAACCAGTAGTTAATTTCCCATTCCATAGACTGGTCCCTTCATGACTTTCTCACAATTCAAGATTTCCTAATACATATATCCCATAGTGGTTACCACGTCCACCTCACATGAAGAAGGTCCTGTGTTCGAGTCCAGGGCTCGGCAAGGGTGTTTCTGTGTGGAGGTTGTATGTTCTCCCCATGCTCACGTGGATTTTTTTCTGGGCACTCCGGTTTCCTCCGACATTCCCAATACATGCGCATGAGGCTGATTAGCTGTTCCAAATTGCCCCTAGTGAGTGTGAGTGTGAATTGTTGAACGTGTGTTGCCCTGTGATTCAGTGTGTACCCCACCTTTACCCAGTGTTGGCTGAGATGGGCTCCAGCCTCCCCATGACTCTTGTAGAATTAAGTGGTTTGGCAAATGAATGAGTGAGTTATACTGATGGTACAGCATGATCTAAATCAGAGCTTCTCGATCCTTTCCCGATCCAGAGATTACCTTAAATGCTAAATAAATTCCACAAACCTGTGAGTACAGTTGTTCTTAATGAAAACGATCCGACTGGTCAAATATCAGGCTCAGTATTAAACTGTGTATGATAATAATGTGGCTATTACAGCTGTTATTATATGGCAATGACAGTACGTGCAATGTGATTGGTCAACGCACAGGCAATAAATTGCATATCTGCCGTTAGCTACGTAGCTGCACTATGCGCTATGATCGTTATCAGTTTCCATAAAAGCAAAAAAAAGGTATACATGAAATAATGTAATAGATAAAGAGTTTATAGACTCCCACAAAGTACTTTCTACTTGTCACAAAGCTCTTGTTCATCACCTGAAGGGTGAACAGTTGAAGCCATGTTCAGAAGTGGTAGAGTAACAGTGCCTGTAGTGGATTAAAACATGTTAAAATGCCAGATAATAAACACACTGGGGCAGTGGTGACTCAGTGCTTAAGCCTAGCAGTCAGACGTTTAGGGGTCCAAACCCCAGTACCACCAAGCTGCGACTGTTGGTCCCATGAGCAAGGTGCTTAACCTTTAACTGCTCAGTTGTGTAATTAAAATAAAAGAGTATGTTGCTTTGGATAAAGTTGTCTGCTGAATGCCTTGAATGTAAATGTATTTATTATAGTGTACCTGTGGTGAATTAGTGTTACTAGCTATTTAAATCAATCACTTATAACATCAGCGATTCCTTCCATCAACATCAGTCCATGCCCGATTTCAAAATATGTGCAAATGGTGCAACTCTGGGCATGCTCAGAGACATTTTGCCTTTCTGATTGGCTGTTCTAGCCTGGTAGTGACACGAACTCGTTATATTGGCTGGGTTGCATCACTGACCTGTGTAGTGTAACACATTATTGGCCAGTGCTGAGCTGCACAAACAACAAGTGCAGAAATCGCAGAATACATTTCTTTTTATTCCTAAACCAACTGACGACAGGAAAGCCGTTAGCAAAACGTAAGCCATTTTGGATTTACCGTCACGCACATCTCTGGCAGCATTCTCGTCCTCAGAGTCACTAGAATGCAACGTCTCACTTTCTCCACAAGAGACGTTGACCCCGCCCAACGTGCTGACGTCACTTCCGGGGTGGGACGACTGCTATCACCCGCCAGTAATCCATGGGATAAAGTTACCAGTTTTGTGTTTTTATGTCAAAGTAAGCTTCTGTATCGCTTAAACGTATTACATACGCACAAATTATGCTGCAAGGTTGATCAATACCAGTACACTTTATCCTTGTTTATCTGTCTGTACAGAGAAATCTCAGCCCGCCTTCCACTCAGTCTGTACTAAAGACCTAGAGCTAAGATTCCTCGGTTTTAATGTTACTGTTATTTATCACTTTTTATTCTACTTGATGCACAAAAAGCACAAGCGCTCCTTTTTTATATTAGTTAAATTCCCATCCTATCACAAAATGTTCTGGCAAGACTCCCATCTTTCCTTCCTGAACACATTAAGATTGCAAAGGCAATTTCATTAGGCACAACGGGCAGAAGTATAGGGCACTGCACAAGGTACGCCAAACCTACGATAGCTAGGATCGCTTACTGTGATGACTTGCCTGCTCCTGTATGCAATGCTACAATATTACTACTACACCATGGTTTATATGGAAGATGCTTCACGTGTTCTATCGGTGGTAAAGCCAGAGCTCTGGGATCAAATCTATAACATGATTACTCAGCCTTTTCATATCGCTTTAGACATCTGCATTCATTGGCCAGATCCAGAGGTCTATCTTTCAATGGGCCAGATCAGCTGACAGCTTTGGCCTACTCTTACACATAACCCATTTGTCTTGCCTTTAAAGGTTGGTAGCATTTGCTATAATTAAAAGTGCACTTTATATCAGGAATAGGAAAATTATGGTACATTTTTGGCAGACGTTTCCACAGCATCTTTATTATATTATAATATTATTATTATTATTATTGTTGTTGTTTTTATTGATAAATTTCTGTGTGTTCTGACTCCTTTCTATCATATACATCATTAACAGTTTCAGTAGTTTGTATAAGCCTTTGCTCCCTTCTTGCATTAATTAGCCTTGGGTACCAATGACACTCTCACCAGTTCACTGGATGTCCTTCCTCATGTGAAAACTACACTTCTGGTAGAAAGTTAATGAAAATCTGCTGATAACGTTTTGAGTGTGAATAAATGTGTGTTTATTCGTCCTGTGATGGACTGGCCAGCTGTTCAGGGTGTATCCCACAGTAGCCCAGCATTGGCTCCAGCCTACCCACCCCAAATAGGGTTAAACCATTCGGCGAATGAATGAATGAATGAATAACAAATTAGAAATTATTCCCATACTTATAAATAGAGTAGCTAAACGACAAGTTGATAATCAGTGTAAAATCAAAACTGGTACCAATAAATATGTGCCACATATTCCTAATTAGGGTCGCGAGGTGGCTGGCACCCACCTCAGTTGACTCTGGACGAAGGCAGGGTACACCCTGAACAGCTCGCCAAGCCATTGCAGGACCAACACACATACAACCAATCACACTCACTCTCTCACCTAGGGGCAATTTGGAATTGCCAGTCAGCCTACTGGGCATGTTTTTGGACTGTTGGAGGAAACCCACACCAGCACTGGGAAAACATGCACACAGAAACAGCCACAACTTCCACACAGCCCGGACCTTCTCGATATGAGGCAAACCACTTTGCCACTGTGCCTGTGAAAATATTGGTAATGCTAGTTTTACTCACTCATTTGCTGAACCACTTAATCCTATTATGGTCGTGGGGCTGGAGCCTATCTCAGCCAACACTTGGCAACAGGTCCATACAAGCATGGAGAGAACATGCAAACTCCACACAGAAAACCCGAAGCCTGGGACTGAAATCCAAGACCTTCTTGCTGTTAAGCAGACATGCTAACCACTACACCACCGTGCCACCCTCGTTGATATTTTTAGTGACATTTACTCCTTTATACTTATTTTTCACTCTTAGATGTACAGCATAATATGTTTCAACTCAGAAACTTTCAGGTTCTTTTGACTGAAACATTATATTGATGTTATATAGTATCTGTCTCAGATTGCTTTTTTCTAGGACAGCAGTATGAAACATTTATTACAGACTACAAGGACAGGGTCACGAGCCTAAGTGATGAACGTTGATGTCAGGAGGCTTTCTGTCATATTCTGACATTGTATCATGAAATGACAACATCTGCGTGCATTCTGGAACTCTCTTTCATTTTTCATGGTATATCAGCCTGGAAAAATGTGTACAACATTAACTTCCACATGGACTGTTTTTTCTAATGAGATTTAGAGAGAGAGTTAAAGCTTAGTATTTCTTTTTGAAGAGAATGATGTGGGAGTGTACCATGTCAACACTGTAACAAAAAAAATTATTTACAGCTCTGAGGCACGTTAGTATCAACATATGGTAAGTCTGTTGGGTTTCTACACCCAAGCCTAGAGACTCATCATAGCCAGAGCTTATCCTGGTTTCTGTAGCGTGAAGCAATTAGGAGTTCAACTCCTCCTGGATGGGACACTAGTCCGTTGCAGGTTACCTTCCCAATATATTCACTGGTACCCATTCATACTGACGAAGGATGGAGGCACTTTTGTGGTTAAAACCTTGCCCAGGGGTCTTGGCACGGTGGGGGTGTAACAGGAATTTGAATCTGCGACCTCTTGATCATGAGCCCATCACCCTAACCACTACACCAGCCGCCCCACAGTATCTACTTATGTATTGTAAATAAAGGGGCTGAAATTAATCCAGCAGTCAGTTCGTACCATGTGTTGTCATTATGTGAACTGAGTCCCCTCCCCCACCCCCCGGTTTGTTCTCATTTTTTAAATAATTCTCATGAAAAACACTTATTGTACACTTTAAAGTGAAATGAAAGACAAGTCTTCCAAATTATCCTGTTACACATGAGCATAAGTACATTTTCATTGTCAGATGGTTTTTACTTACAGTTTCATAGTTGCAATCTGTTAAAATCTGATTCATCGTTTACAGTAGCCTTTTTGAAAAGGTCGCCATTTGGAGTCCATTTCAATCTTATGAGTGCATGAAATTGAGAGAATAAGACACAAAATTCATCAGTTTTTTCAAAGGCAAGATCATGGCAAAAATAAGTGTACAGATATTTAACTAACAAATCAAGTGTGAACTAGTGAGCTTCTGATTAAAATAAAACGAGGCACTTCTGCACATCTGCCTTCGTCCAGTGTTGGCTGAGATAAGCTCCAGCCTCCCGTGACCCTAGTATGATCAAGTGGTTCAGCAAATGAGTGAGTAAGAGTATATGATAGGAACATATTACTTTATGAGTCTCTCCTCTTGCTTAGCATCATTTTGCATTTCTCTCTCTCTCTCTCTCTCTTTTTCTCTCTCTCTAAAGAAAGAGTGAGAGAGATCTAGGTTATAATCACATTGTGGGGACCTAAATGTGTTTACACAGTGATGACAACATGCAAGTCTCCATAACATAAATCATTACATTTTAAGGGGAAATCATGTTTTAAGGACAGGGTTAGGTAAAGTTAGGGTAAGAGCTGGGAGAAGTCTCCAGGAAATTATTGTAAGTCTATGTATTGTCCCCTGAAGTTATGGAAATGTGTGTGTTTGTATGTGTATGCGTGTGTGTGTGTGTGTGTGTGTGTGTGTGTGTGTATGCTGTCATGGGGATTTATCACTCTCTCAGGTGTCAAGAACACCAGAGGAGAACATTAGAAATTCTTAATAAGCAACTAAGAATAGGAAGCTTCACAGTTATGATTCTTTTGTCTACTGGCCTTGGATTACGTGATCGATGACGTCACTTTTTTCAACTTGCTGTTTGGTCGTATTTATGTCACCAATGGAGAAAATGTCTGCGTCCTGGATATATTTGAAAGCTACAGCAAGGTTTTTGTTTACTAAACTTAGAGCTAATTGTTTTATTCTAAAAATTTTAAATATGAATAAAATTAAGCTTTTATGTGTGTGTGTGTGTGTGTGTGTGTGTGTGTGTGTGTGTGTGTGTGTGTGTGTGTGTGTGTAAGTTTCTACATTTCACTTAATTATAATCTTCTGCTTAATATGCTGAAGGTTTCCACTGCTTTTCTTTCATCATGGAGCTTTAGACCTTTAAATAAATGCCTTTTCCAAACTGTAACGTGTTCTACAGGTCAAGGCTTTTTGACACTTTCCCTTTTTCATCTTGTTTTTTTTTTCAGTGCTTTACCCGTGTAAGGTGATACAAACTGGACGTGCCCTCATGATGAAAAGAAATGACAGTGCTATGGAGGACAGTCAAGAGAAGAAAGTGAGTGGTTTTCTTTCCGTTTTTATCTTGCTGTGTAAAGAATGAGCTCGGATAAGATTTACTGTATGTTTAAAAGAGCAACACTCTGAAATAAAACTAATGGCACAATAAAGCTTTGCAGATCTCAAGGGTTTTTTAATGCAATTAAATCTGCACTCAGTCACCCAGTCCTGAACTTGACATGTCCTTTAAAACTTATGAGGACTTTTGTTAGTTTTTCCAAATAATTAAATTAATATTAAATGTTGGGGAACATGGGGTGGCACGATGGTGTACGTCTGTTTCACTGGAAGAATGTCCTGAGTTCAAGTTCCTGGCTCGGCAAGGGCGTTTCTATATGGAGTTTACATGTTCTCCTCATGCTTGCTTGGGTTTCCTCCTACAATCCAAAGACGTGCACTGTTCCAGCCCCTAGGTGTGAGTGTGAGTGGGAATGGTTGTGTGTATTGGCCTGCAGTAGACTGGTGAGCTATTCAAGTGGTTACCCAGACCTGCTTTCACCCAATGACGGCTAAGATAGGCTCCACCTTCCCTGCGACCCTAGTAGGATTAGGCACCGCGGCAAATGAATGAATGAATGTTGGAGGAAAGGGTTTTTGATTAAAATGTACATTCTTTAAACTTTTATGTTAGATTTATAACCTCATCCTAGTGCAATCTTTCCTGTTGAAGGTGACAAACTATCTGTTGCTCGCTGTTGTCTGGTAACTGTGATGCATTCATGATAGATATCAATGCTGCTTTATAACACCGAATCACAAGATCTTTATTGGGTGCCTCACACACGGTCAGCCTCAAGGTGTAGTTTGAAAGCATTTTTATTAATGTTAGCAACCAAGTCTTTTTTGCATTGCAGACAATGTCTGTGGAGTACCCCAAGGGTCTATACTAGGTCTGGTAATCTTTTTATTATAAAAGCTTCCATTGGACAATATCTGTTTCCCCTGTTAAGCTGATGATACTCAGCTCTATGTTCTGCTGACACATAAAAAGGGCTCCTGTTCAGCAAGTGTCTAGAAGATATCAAAAGCCTATTAGCCGTAATTCTCCCGTGAAATGAAAACAAAACTATATCATGTCATAAGATTGGAGGTAAGTTTTCTCTCTGGGCTCAGATTTGATCATCAAATCAACTCTGTTGACAAGGGCAGCTTTTCATGACCTGTTGAAAGATATATAAGTCTTTATATCAGGTCCAAACAACTGTTATGGCTTATATTGGTAGGTTCTAAGTCCTCTTTAGCTTACCGTAGCTGATATCCTGCGTAGTGCTACTTAAAAAGGGGATCACAATACCCTCCCCCCTTTTAGCCTTGCTGTACTGCCTCCATGTCTAATACAGAAATCAGCCTTAATATCCAAAGCATGTGACGCATGTACTTGTTTTATGTTGACTCTTTATTACAGGCTACTCTTTCACTGCAAAACACAGAAAGATAGAAGGTCAAAAAAATTTTAAAAGACAGATTAGAGCAAAGAGCATGAAGTGGGGATCTGATAACTGATCCGTAATAATAGGTCCTAATACAAATGCTTAATGCTTTATTCAGTAATCAAGAATCACAGTTTTGTTGATACACAAAAATGTTACACTAATCAATGTTTAGGCGACATCGTACAATTTTTTCTCACAGTATATCCCTTGATGTTTCACACAAATAAAAGGAAAACAAAGCACATGGTTTAATGTACACTGCAAGAACGAGCAGTATTTCAGCTTTCTTAACCAGAAAACCATTGAAATTTTTCCACTAGAAATATCAAGATAACTGGGAATCAAACTGATTTCACGGCAACCACCATCAAGCACCCTCACAATAAATTCAGCGGAGCAAAAAATTCAAAAGAAGAAAGCGTCCTGGTGGCGTAGTGCTTCACATCAAGAAGTTCCTGTGTTCGAGTCCAGAGCTCAGCGAGGGTGCTTCTGTGTGGACTTTGCATATTCTTGCCCTGCTTGTGTGGTTTTCCTCCGGGTACATCCCTTTCCTCCCATACTCCAATGACTTGGAACTGGCTCTTCCAAATAGCCCCTGGGTGTGTGTGAGGGTGGATGGAGTGTGTGTTTTGCCCTGTCACCTGATCCGGGTGTATCTCCCCTTTGCCCGGTGCTGGCTGTGATAGGCACATACCTCTCTGCCTAGTAGAATTAAATGGATTCAATTCTTCATTATCAGTGAACAGCTGGCTGTAGGGTGTTCAAACACGACCAACCAAAAGATAGATTCTGACCAAAAGGACATATCTAATCTTTGAGGGCCTGTTCAACTTGTGTGTGGGGGGGTACGGGCTCTGGTTCCTTTCAACAATGAAATGGAGTATAAGCTATCCATTGAATTAAAGAATACATGTACAGCATTTGGCAGACAGCCTTATCCAGAGCAACGTACATTTCTCATTTATACAACTGAGCAGTGGTGAGTTATGGCCTTGTTCAAGAGCTCAACAGTGGCAGCTTGGTGGTAATGGGGCTTAAACCCCTAAACTCCTGATCAGTAACCCAGAGTATTAACCACTAAGCAAACACTGCCTGCCATGTCTCTCACTGTCTGTGGTGAGAGGCATGTAAAAGAACCATTGCTGTCATTCATAAAAAGTAGGCCATTTGATGGCCATTAGTGTGTTTTTGCCCTGTGATGGCCTGGCAAGCTGTTCTGGGTGTACTCTGCCCTTGCCCAGAGCCGATCATGATGGGTGCCAGCCTCCCCATGAGTTCAGTGGTAAAGTGGTTCAGAAAATGAATGAATGAATGTATAGACTGCACCTGGTTTAACATCTGACAGATGGATTTGTGTATCATTCCTGTTGAATAGAGCTGCATGGGCTTTTCAGAGAACCAAGAACCTACTTTAGTCTAAAATACATGAGCCTGTAGATCAGTGGCAGAACAATTCTGGAACAAGTCCAAAGGTCATCGTTTCAATTAACATTCAGCTCACATACTTATTAAATCAGAAGAGCTTAGAATCAGGAACTTCTCTAGTGGAGCACTGAGCATCACTCCTGTTGTTTTTCACACTGGTATGACAGAATTCCAAGTCGAATTGATCCGATATATTTATTCTGCCTGAGAATTAGAATAACCATGGAGTTAATCATATTATATATCTCGAGAATGATCTACATTATTAGGGGTTGATGAGGATGATGACGGTAGATAAGTGGTTGATAAAAAATAAACCCGTGCCTAACTTAATCCCAGTTCACAACAGGACATTACATCTGTGGAAAACTGAAGATTGAGAAATGTATCACTTCTATCTCCGCCAACGCTGGGTAAAGGTGTGGTACACCCTGAACAGCTCGCCACACCATCTCAGAGCCAACACACAAACAACCATTCATGCCCACACTCACACCTAGGGGCAATGTGAAACAGTCGATTAACCTAACGTGCATTTCTTTGGATTGTGGGAGGAAACCGTGTCTTCAACCACCTGGACCAGCCAGCGAGCACTGTGAGGGTCATGTTTTTTCCAGTGCATTCAGTACCATTAGGCCGACCCTCCTGGGTGAGAAGCTGACAGCCATGCAGGTGGATGCCTATCTTTTGTCCTGGATTGTAGACTACCTGACTGGAGGACCACAGTATATGCGCCCGCAGCACTGCGTCTCGGTGGTCAGCACGGTGGTCAGCAATTTTGTCAGCATATTGACAACAAACTGGACTTGGTTAAGGACACTACTGCACTTTACAAGAAGAGCCAGAGTCGATTAAGATCGTTCAACATCTGCCGAACACTGCTCAGGATGTTTTATGAGTCTGTTGTGGCCAGCGCTGTTCTTTATGTTGTTGCATGCTGGGGCAGCAGGCTGAGGGTTGCAGATGCAAACAGACTGAACACACTCATCCACAAGGCCAGTAATGTTGTGGGGATATATATATATATACACACATACACACACACATAGATAGATAGATATTTGTAATTTTTTGTGAGACTTTAATTTTTTTTATATTTGAGACTTTTATATTCATCTTTATCTTTATTTTATTTTTTACTTGGTACTGTGTGCACACAAATTCTTCCAGGATCAATAAAGAATTCTGAGTCTGATTCTGAAACCGAAGTACTCAGTGGAAACCCACTAAAGCACATGGAGAACATGCAAACTCCACACAGAAATTCCCTCGCTGAGCCCAGAACTTGCACCAGGACCTTCTTGCTGTGATACGGATGTACTAACCACTACGCCATTGTGCTGCTCTAGGCCAAATCAACACACATTTTTAAAAAGAAGGTATGTTCTGGTGAGCCCCACAACACCAAAAGACCTAGAGGACCATGGGAAATACCTAAAGTTGATGATCATGTAGCCTTTATGACATTTAGCCAAGTCAAGAACACTCTTAATGTAGTTGGTGTATCATTATCTATCAAGAGACACCTTCATGAATGTTATTACAGAGGGTTTCTTTCAAGATACAAATCACTGGTTACACTCAAGAAAAGAATGGCCAGATTAAATGTTGGTAGAAAGCCTGCCCAGTTCTGGAACAAGCCTCCCCATGACCATAGGAGGACTGAGCAGTTCAGCAAATAAGTGAGTGAGAAGAAACACTCTCTGTGGCTCTCACGCTGTTTCTTTCCTCGTGGCTGCATCATATTTTCACCTTTTAGTATGATTGCGCAGACATGCTATTGTTGTCCATTAAACCACTTTTTCACCATGCTTTTTTTCCTGCGGTTTTCAAGCTATTGACCCACAACCAACCTCAGCATGTTCCTCTTGTGCCGTAATAGTTAGCTTGTATACAGTTTTTGGAAAGACACACCTGTTTTCTCATTTTCATGTTGTTTTCTTTCATTTTCATGTTGTTTTCGCATGTTAGGCTAATTGGCTGTTCCAATTGGCTGTTGGGGGAATCAGCTTCTCGAAGAAATGTGGCGTTTTTTGGATCAGGAATCATACATTAGGTGTCTGAAATTAAAAATAAACATCTGAAGATGGATATAATGTCTCACCGTTAAGAGCTTTTGTAATTAAGTATCATTTTTGAAAGAGGACCAGCATGTTTCAGAATGTTCATTGGAAGGGCAGAAGTTTGTGTCTGCAAGCAACATTTGCGACTCATTAAGCTAGAAGCTGTTGCGTCTGCTTGCTTTATTGTTTCCATCACACTCATTTTGTGCTCAATGTTTGCTTTGCTTAAAACATCAAGCATTAAAGCTCACCATTATTTAATCAGCTGTTTTCTCTCACGTCTCTGTTAAAAGCTTCTCTGCATTTCCACTGAGTTTCTATTCAATGAAAAGGCCAAAGCCTGATGTTTCAGGTGCAGCATGAATGCTTTGACAATGTATGAAATATCAGAGTGATGTTTTATTGCAGCTGTCTGTCAGATTTTCTAATTTGTGTATCTTTCACTCGGCTGTTTTAAGTCACATTGAGTAAATACAGCTAAAAAATATTTTTGGTGTGTCTTCATTTCAGGCTGCTCTTCCCCACAGTATTTTCATTATCTTTATAGGGACTTTTGCTCTTGAATTTTTTTGTCCTGACAGGACACAATCGGTCAAAATCTGTTTGATATTTAGAAAGATATAACATTTTACATTTACAGCATTTGGCAGACACCTTTATCCAGAGCAACATACATTTTTCTGAACAGTTGAGGGTTCCTTGCTCAAGGACCCAACAGTAGCAGCTTGGTGGTACTGGGACTTGAACCCCTGACCACCTGCGCCACCACTACAACTTTACAAAGGCTTTGATTAAGTCCATCTAAACATACGCTGCCTGGCATTCTAATATTTTGTTGGACCGGTTGAAACTTTGTTCTCAGCACATTAGCTCCATGGCATTGTTGCTCCAGTTGGTTCAGTCAAGGTTCAGCAACACTAACGTGTCAATAAAATTAAGTAAGCTGATGACCTGAATGTACTGAATGACCAGGTTATTACATAAATGGACATTTTCTTCCCTGATGGCACAAATATAAAACTGAAAGAGTGGTTATGGGAATCATTTTCACATATGTATTGGCACCCTAGTGTCCTGAATGTAACCCTATTGTAAGTCTTTGGGATGTCCTGGAGAAGACTTTATGGAGTGGTTAAATTTCCCCTCATCACTTAAAAATGCCGGTGAAAAGTGAACCCAGTACTGGATGAATTGTAGTAGAGTATGTTCTGGGAATTGGAAGATGTGCTTTTGATAACTACACAAATTTGGTTT
Organism: Neosilurus hyrtlii; assembly: GCA_028564935.1. NCBI lineage: Eukaryota > Metazoa > Chordata > Actinopteri > Siluriformes > Plotosidae > Neosilurus > Neosilurus hyrtlii. The sequence continues at coordinate 3,551 of JAOUQZ010045907.1, read as the reverse complement.
TGGGACATGCATTTCCATCTGTGCACCAATGTGCTTGGTGGATATTGTCAAAATGAAATGACTAGTTTTGCCCAGGAAACTACTAGTTTAGCACAGGAGGTAGCAGAGTGTTTATCAAATGATACGTAATGGAAGAAGGGACCCCTTGACCCCCTTTCAAGTATGCCTGTGCAATCATGTCCTTTACCCTGGTGCTCCCTAAAGCACTCAGACAGTGAGTGACCTACCAGATGGCAATTACACCTCCATGATACTTGATGTGAGTACCTTCACTGGACACAGGGATGGCCTGGATGCAATCTCAACTGCAAAAACATCTAGGTCAAGAGGTTCATTAAAATGCAATGGCACCGGTTCTTTTGGGAGTAATTCTGGGTTCAGGTACATGGACCAATATTACATGGTGACCAATAGCACATATAGTTTATAGTGGTTGTCAACAAAAAAGCAGTCTTCAGCAAAAGCTACTTTATGTCCGCCTCAAGCTGTGGCCTCACCATTACATTTATGGCATTTGGCAGACATCCTCATTCAGAGCAAGGTATATTTATCTTTTTTATACAGCTTAGTAATTAAGGGTTAGGGGGCTTGTTCAAGGGCCCAATGAAGGCAGCTTGGTGGTACTAGGACTGACCGTCTGATCAGTGAGCCAGAGTCATAACCACTGATCAACCACTGTCCTGCTATACTAATATGAAAGAATCTCAAACTACAGTGCCCGAACCACACAACTTTTTTTGGATGTTGATATGCTCACATTGAGCCTCATTTTCAGATTCTTTTCACTCTTTGGATGGGATTTATGTGGCATTACAACTGCAACATTTGCATGAAGAATACTCAAGGGTCGGAGGCAAATGAAACGCCTGTGATATGGGTAAGAGGTACTGAGCATTTACAAAGGTCTAAGGGGCAACATTGTCAGTTTAACTAAAGCTGCTAACATTAATGGAGATGACTTTGTCTTGCTTGAAATGTGAGTCAAGCTTCACGTTAATGGACTGCTCAGTCTATAGAGCAGTCAAGTGAAATTTCACCCAGGGCTTCCACATGTAAGATCAGAAGCTTTGATTGCCTTGGCTCGCTATTTCATCATCCCAGCTGTATGTAAAAAAAGTAGCACTTGATCTGATGTTATCTGTCAGGAACTCTCCTTCTCTCCAACTGCTGCACTGTATGCCTGGTGCGAGACTTACTCGACATGCTTACAACATAACATGCCCACTTTACTGAACATACTGCGACTGCCTAATTAAATCTCTGGTTATGGTTCAAGTCTGAGTGCGTATTAAGGCTTTGCACTTTGGATTTCTGCGCGTTCGTTCAGGGGTTATGTTGTGAGCGGAAGAGGGCGTGTCATGTATAAAGTGAGTGTGTATTGACGTTTGCAAGACTGCAGATAGACCTTTTTCCATGTACTTGGTGCAGCTTAATGACGTTTGGGTTTGCTGTGCTGGACTTCTTGTGCAGACTTTAGTTGCACTGCTGGCCCACACACTCTCTTTATTACACACAGCTGTTATGCATTTCATTATTTTACTTCTTTTATTTTTATTTCATTCTCTCTGGTTTTTAACTGTGCTGTTTCCTTTCATTTATTTTTTTCTATTTTGATTTAGACCTGTTAAATATTGATTGTCTGATTTTCCGCCTGTTGATGGCCAAAATTGCATCACATTTTGGACTTTTCTGTTTTGCTTATGATAAAAAATGCTTTTTACTGTTCATGCATCCTGCCTGCTCCACTGTTTTGAAATATTGCTCTATCGTAGGGGATATCCAGCCCACCATTGTGTATTTTCAGGTATGATGTATGCATGTTGCCCTGTGATGGCCTGGCCATTGTGTACTCTGCCCTCGCCCAGAGTCGATTGAGATAGGCTTCAGCCTCCTCACGACCCTATTAGGATTAAGCAGCTTGTCAAATGAGTGGGTGAGTGGATGCTAGGGAACTTTTGTAAAGTTGAAACATGGCAACTCCTTGTCTGGGAAGATGGAAGTTTTTCTTCCTGAGTGCTCAGCAGCCAAAGCTGGTGTCTGCTTTAGTTCCTACACAGCATGAGAACATATTAACAAATAGTTAATAATAGTCTCATATCATTTGAACTGAATCTCATACTATCTTTTTAGCCTGTGCTGTGGAAAGTGAGTTTAGGGACAGTGAGTGCTTTGTTCATGAGATGATATACACATACATGAAATACACATACATACAAATAATATTGGAAAACGGCACATGGTCACTTACTCATTCACTCATTTGGCAAATCGCTTAATTCTACTCGGTTTGTGGGGACACTTTCAGCTGACAATAGGCAAAAGCAGGGTACATCTCAGGGCAAACACAGACACACAACCATTTGTACTCATACCTAGGGACAATTTGAAACAACCAATTAGCCTAATGTGCATGGTCTGAGGGAGAAAACTGTAAAACCCAGAGGATACCCTTACATACACGTGGAAAGCATGCAATCTCCACAAAGAAATCGCCCTCGTCGAACCCGGGACTCGAATCCATGACCTTCTTGATATGAAGTGGACGTGCTAACCACAGTGACACCGAGCCACCCAGGTACAAGATCATACTTCAATAATGAGTTCTGGTAGTCCAGAACACCATGTTTGCTTTTTCAATTACCTGTTAAGTTCAACAAAGCAAAACTGGTCAGTTATCATGATATCAATTTGTTATTTAAAGTGATTTGAGTGTCAGGGTCAAAGGATAAGGTGATATTATTAAATCTAAAAAAAAAAAACATGTTTTCTTTTTTTTATTCTTTTGCCTGAATAGAAACCTTTTTTCGTTGCATCAGCTGCATGTAAAGGAGCACTGAGAGTGACATTGTTCTGCCTGTTCAGTCAGAGCAGCCATGCAATTTTCATATTAGAAAACAGATGGTAAAACCATAATCAGGTTACGCTCATGTCTGTTTTTTATGTGCTACTGTGTATGAGGAATGGTACTCCTCTATAGTACACACTTAGGGGCTATATTGTTTAATGGAATATAGAATTCCTGTTTTAATCCCTCCGTGACAATTCAATAAACAGACTATGGAAGTTTTTCACCATATATGGCCATATTTGAAGATGGCATCATATGGGTAGATTCAAATTGGTGTACATGCATAAACAGATTGAACTTATTACCACACATGAGCGTGAAAGCTGTGGCCTAACGGTTAGAGAAGCAGGTTTGGAACTGAAAGATTGCTGGTTTGGATCCTGAATCTGCAGGAAAAATGAATAGTGTCAGGTGGTGTGAGCAGCATCTCCCTTTCCTCCACTTTGACAGTTGAAGTGTCCTTGAACAAGGCACCTCACCCCGACCTCTCTTCAGTCACTGCAGCCTTCATTCATTAATTGGACTAACTGCTTAATCCTCTCTAAAACTCTGAAAACAGAGTACACCCTGACAGGGGTGGAAATTAACACTAGTCCTAAGCATTCCTGCTGGCGACCTGACAAATTCAATAGGCAAAGAAGATATAGTGTTCCTGACCAGTAAATATGAAGGAGGACTAGTAGTTTCATAATTTCACTAGTCC
>JAOUQZ010045896.1:0-26839 GCA_028564935.1 Neosilurus hyrtlii | reverse complement strand
GATATGGAATCCTTGAGTTATTGTGCAGATACTAGACAGTTTATATAATTATGCAAGAATAGTCATATGAATAGTAACAGTAAAACTAGGGGCCCATCAAGATGGTTTGTTCCCAGGGCCCAAAATTTGGTGCTACACCCCTACTCTATATACTAGAATTCTGTTTATATGTATAAACGACATTAGTGTAGTCACTTGGTTATAAGACAGGAGTGAAGCTAACTCAATAAGCTAGTTGCACGGGATGTTGAGTTATATCTACAAAGTAGCTGGTGTAACAGTTTTTTTTAATTAATCTTTAACCTGATTTTATACTTTGGATAATCAATAATAAGATCTTAAAGCTTGCATCACACATCACATTGGATGCTTTGTGTTTCTTGTAGATTAACTATATTTTGCCAAAATATTAAAAATCTTTACATTTGGAACACTTTTTGAAATCCTTGACAACACAAATCATCTGGTGGTCCCTGGCACAAAAAGTTTTCAAATAGGGGTTGTTGACATGAAAATGTTTGAGAACCACTGATCTAATGTAATTTTTTTTATTATATAAAATATGGCAACTGTATACAGAGTCAATATTTTTCTCAATATTTTCTTCTTTGTAAGGCTGTGCTCCGGATTTTAACTTTAAGCCGAACGGGTGTAAGTGATATGGAGGGGAACTGGGCGTACAATGAGTGGATCATTACGAGCACTGAAAAGGGTACAAAAACTTGTGGAGTCATTAGAAAATGTGCAGGACAATGAAAAATGTGATAGAAACATGAAGGTAGACTTGAAGATTGGCTTCAGGTGGGTGTAAAGTGATGCACACTGATAGTTAAGAAGAAAGTGAGCTTAGTCTAACCATGGAAGCAGAACATAAGTTTGATGATTCTGATGACATGGACATGGATCACAGAGATGCCTGCATTGTGAGCACTTCTGATTAAGGGGCTTCTATTGCAGACAGGGCCATTGAGTTTAGCATTTCTCTGATGGCTTTATCAGCCCTGCTCTCCATCCTGAAACATCACCATCCCTTTCTGCACAAAGATGGAAAAACTTTGCTCAGAACAAGAACAGCATACAAAATTGAGACTTTAGCAGGTGGAATATTTCACTGTTTTGCATTTGCATTTCACAGGATTCTGGATAATGTTTGGTCTGTTCTCCCAGATAGACACGCCTTTAGACTACAGCTGAATTTTGATGGGGTTTCACTTTTTAAGAGCACAGGGACACGGTTTTGGCCAATACTTAGCATGTTAGCATGTTACAGTGGTGATTGGCCTTTTATGTGGCAATTCTAAACCTAATTCTTTGTCAGAATATTTGCAGAATCTAGTGAATTAAAAAATGCTGAGCAGTGGTTTTGTTTTTAAGGGAAAGACGTTTGTTTTGATTGTCAGATCTGTTGTGTGATACACCAGCCCGAGCCTTTATCAGAGCTGTTAAATCAGTTAATACATATCATGGATGCGACAAGTGCCATCAAAGTGGTGTTTGAGTAGGTAGCCAGACGACATTCCCTGAGGTCAGTGCAAGGCACAGGACTGACAAATGTTTTAGACAAGCGACTGATGAGGACCACCACCGTGAACGCTCACCTTTATCCAATCTTTATATTGTCATGGTTGCCACCTTCCCTCATGATTACATGCACTTGGTGTGCTTGGGGGTAAGGAGACCTTTGCTTGATTTGCAGTTGGGTGCTCCGTTGTATGTCATCTGCTCAGGCTTTTCTGGTTTCAGAGAGACTACTTGTTTTGAAGGATCGTATTCCTTCAGAGTTTTCCAGAAGTCGACGTACACTGACTGAGAGAAACAGATGGAAGGCAACTGAACTTTGCCAGTTTTTGTTGTGTACTGGTCCTGTTGTGCTGAAGGATGTCAATTTTATGCTTTTGTCTGTTGGTGTGTACATTTTGGTGAGCTCAGAATATTGTTTGAGAATGAATGACTTTGCAAAGTCTTTAGTGGTTTCATTTGCTGAACACATTAGCTGTCTTTATGGACAAGAATCTTTAGTTTACAGTATACATGGTCTTGTGCACCTTAGTCAGGATGTCAGATTGCATGGTAATTTGGTTTGTCCATATGAAAATTTCCTCGGGCAACTTTAAAAAATTGTTAGGGTGCCATGGGATGCCCTGACTCAAGTGATCCGCTGATCGTCTGAAATTGATCATGCATAGTCCTGATTTTTGTTCTCAAACAGATAAGTCATATAGGTTGAAACATGATAATGGGCCAGTGCCACAGTCAACTAGTGGAGAAGTACACCAATTAAAAGTGTTGTCCATAGATGAGATAACTGTCAAACCTTCAAAGAGATTTTCATGCATCACAATAAGGAACAAAGTAGTTTTGACTGAAAACGTTGTTATTGATGGAGAAATAGAATACACTGCAGTCAAAGAATACAGACGCAAGGAACCACTTTGTATATCCATTTAATTCAAGAGAGTTAAGAATATGCAAAAGTTTCTAAACTGTCGACGAAAGTAAAGTACTGTCAGATGGAGGAAAGTGTAAAAAGTACATTAGATTGACTTTGTTGTTGTTCCCCTCATATATTTAAAGGAATCTCTCTACAGAGGTCACTGGCAACCCACACACACACACCCTCAGAGAGAGCGAGTAGACAGAAAGTGTGCCATTTTATAAGCATAGTGAGGACCACTTATATAAAGATAAGGTTTATTGTGGTTCTTGTTGTTTCTTTGAACTGTTAGAAGAAGGGGTAGGGTCCATTTAAATGTCAGGATTAAGTGCACATTCTTTGCACTGTTGTGTATAAACTTTTGCTCTTGTTGAGATTCTTTAGTTTTTTTCATCAAATATAGTGTTTTAGTCTCTTCTCATATTGCTTTTTAGTTCTCCTGTTCTTTATAGATAACAAATTTCAGTAACATGAAAATGACTAAAAGTCTTTAAATTTTATATAGGCAATGTGTCACGTAGTTATATGGCGCCCATCTCAGCTGACTCTGGGCGAGGGCGGGGTACACCTTGGATAGCTCGCCAGGCCATTGCAGGGCCAACAGTCACACAACCATTCACTCTCACACTGAATGGTGATGACTCCTACTGTGCATGTTTTTGGACTATGGGAGGAAACCGGAGTACCTGGAGGAAACCCACACAAGCACGGGGAGAACATGCAAACTACACACAGAAACAGCCGGGGAATCGAACCCAGGACCTTCTTGCTGTAAGGCGGACGTGCTAACCACTATGCCACCGTGCCACCCCAAGAATGTAAGTTGTTTTGTTTACTTTTTACAGGCCCATGTTTATGTACCCTTTCAATTTTAATAACACCAAGTATTTAATTAGACCAGTGAACATCCTCTTCCCTGGTGAAGATGATAATAAAGTGGCACATGTCTTTCCATAAGATAATAAACTCTTCTTTTACCATTACACTGTTTAAAGCATGCCTAACAACCCCCCCCCCCCCTTTCTTTCTCTCGCTCTGTGTTTTTGCTGAGGTACACATGCTACTACTTTGATGCCAGTGATTCTAATCCTCCTGATCCTTCATGAAGATCCATATGGGCTTAGATCTGCACTCAGAGACTGTGAAGACGACTTTTCACTGCTGGTGACAAACTCTTTTGCTACAATTATTTACTTACAGTTATGCTATAACCAACCGGACTACATGTTGGACTGTAATGCAGTTTTCCTATATGGTCTGTATTTTTACAGTTTCACCCAAATGAGTATGGGTTTCCCTTTTGAGCCTGGTTCCTCTCAAGGTTTCTTCCTCATGTCAACTGAGGGAGTTTTTCCTTGTCACTGTTGCTGCAGGCTTGCTCATTAGGGATGAGTAGGGGGTTGTTCATTGAAATTTGAAAAAAGTGTTTTATTTTCTGTGTTTATACTGTTAAGGTCTGATGGTGTTCCAATGTAAAATGTGTTTTTTCTCTTGCACTACTGGTGTTCCAGTCGTTTCAGTTTACAGTCAAATGTTTTTTGATTTTGATGTTTTATCAATTCATTTTCATTGAGTGATTTTCATATTGTTATTTAATTAATTCATATACAGTATATTGTTATTTAGAATAAGTTAATCAAATCAAAATAAATGTCATTTCTATAATTATATCACCTACGTTGATGCATTTTTAATCTGGGATGAATACAGCACATATTATTGCACAGTTTGATTAGGGTATACATTAGCCTAACATCTGGTGCCAGTGTTGAAACTGTTCTGGGGCAGCACAGGGTGACCAGTGTGTCTGCAACTGGCCTCTCTGGCTAACCAGATCTGGGCCACCAAAGGGCCGTCATTTTTTGCGGTATTTGGGCCGAGTGTAAGTGCATTGTGTGGGCCAGAACTGGGACAGACCAATTTTGCTATGTGGGGAGCCTGTGAACGCACCCGTCGGACACTGGTTGAGCAGCTGACTCCATTCGTTTCTAAAGCGGCAAACAATTGGTGACCATTTGTCTTCTGTGGTTTCTTCAGTCATAAACTCTAAGTCTGCCTACAATGGATATTCACCTTTAGAGGTGGTCTACTGCCATCACCCGTGTTATACAATGGCAACTACCACGGCCTACTTCAATGCACAAATTGGAAGTTAGACTGTTATGTGCACGAGTTATTATACAGAACTTGGACATAGTGCTCAACACTGTGAAAAGCACAGCTACCAAGGAACAAAACAACATGTTAAAGCATGCTAATGAGAATTTGCATCCCCTACAGCTCACCACAGGTGACTACGTGGACTTGGACGAAAGCTTCGACCAAAATACAGTGGTCTTTATGTTGTGGATGAACTACCAAGCTGACATATTGTCCTTCTATGGGATCCTCTCAGTAAAGGTCATGTGAAGGGACATACTCATATCAATTGGTTAATAAGTGCCAACCTACTCCACAGTTGTACTTTTCCTCAACAGTCACTTCTCATGAGCAGCCAGCTGTATGAAGCATGACTTCTGAAAATTCATTGAACGTGCCTGTCCGACGTACCATTGTTCGCTGCAAACGTGTCAGATTTAGGGGCTCAGACCAACATGTCCCTACACATTTATTGAATTCTATTCTATGGCACGTTTTCAGTGTTCTATGGTTTCACATGTATTTTTCTCATGATGTGGAAAATTGTGTGTTGCCCACCTTTGGAGCTTCGCTCAGGATTAATATATAACATTAGTCAGTCTCTACATGTTTTGATCTATTTTGCAGTGATTATCTGTATGCTACAGTTACATTTTCTTTGGAATGATTATGAACGCAGTTACCGTGCATTTCTTTTATCGTGATCTCTTTTGATTTTCAGAGTATTCTTGGAATCTCTTGCTTCTCGAAATTAGCTTTTTTTTGTAACAATATCGTTGCTACTGAATGTGGCTACTGATAAGGCCCTGAGCATATTTTCCAATTTTTTTTTTCTGTAATCGCAACATTTTATATATATATATATATATATATATATATATATATATATATATATATATATATCGGGCTACACTACACCAATATAATGAGTCTTGATACAAGTACACCAAGATACATCAAGAGGTATGAGCAATATTGCAGTTAAAAATGTGTGCTATTCTATGTGTTAAATCTGTCATTCGCTTTTTGGCATGGTGAAGATCAGGGTAATATGACTGATATTACAGGAAAAAGTGTTATTCTGTGTGTTAAGTGTCATTCGCTTTGTGGCATGGTGTAGAACAACGTAATATGAGCTGTATTACAGGTTAAAGGGTTATTCTGTGTGTTAAGTTTGTCATTCGCTTTGTGGCAGGGTGAAGGAAGAGGTGATATATGCGGTAATGGCAACCATCCGTTAATCGCTTTATTCTTGCCGTCGCCATTCGCTTTCTTTCGTCATTCGTTTTAGGGACTCTCGGACTACAGAACCTTTTTTTATTTAATTATTTATTTATTTTTAGGAAGAATGGACATAATTTTAAAAAATAAGGTGAAGCTTATTAAATGGTTGCTTGGAGACGAATACATTTTGCAGCATGTCCAATCTAGAGAGTTGATAACTATAGATGAATACACAACACTAAAGAATATCTCAGACCCCAGAACAAAAACAACAGAACTCTTGGACCTAATGATGAAAAGGGGAGAAGGAGTTTGCATCAGTTTTCTAGACTTGCTGAAACAAGACAATGTGAATGAAAGCTGCCCGGAGCTCAGGTTGTGGATAACTTCAGTAAATATCTCAGGTAACAGAATGGTGTTACAGTGTACTCAGTCCTATAAGCCTCACATCATCTTCATATCAGCTTTTCTTGTTATTTATTTAGTGTCCTGTTTATATTTTTGAATGCACTCATACAATATAGAGACAACATAAACACAAAAGCAGAACTTGTCCATAACATCTCACAATACTTAGATGACCTTGGTATTGTTCTGATTGCTATTGCAAATAAACATGTAATAATATCACTTTTTCATGTCTGATAACAATAATAATACAGTAATATGCAGTACCAAAATGTTTTGGGCAACCTTAAACAAACGTTGTACAGCAAAGATGCCTTGAAACAAGAAACAAAGTCAATATTTTGTGTGACCTTTGTTCTGTTTAAAAAAATAGTACTCTAAGGTAGAACATATGTAGTTTTATAAGTAAATTAGCTTTTCCTGAGAATCGTGCAGAACCAGCTACAGCTTTTTGGAAGGTTTTGAATGTCACATTTCTTATTTCTGCGACAAAACCCAGTAGCCTTCATTATGTTTCTGTCTGGAAAGTGTTATATTAAAAAAAATCTATGACAAAGTTTATTATACTTAACAAAGGAGGACTCTGTATGTCGTATATAGTATGCAAATATATGCTGATGCATACTGTATCATTTAATAGCTGCTTTCCCCTATGAAAATATAAAATAGTTGACTGCTGGATGAATGTAATACCAAATTCTCTTTCCCACAATGTTTTCTTTCCTCTTTTTTGCAGAAATGAAAGAAGCTTCACAGAGTTCTGTCCAAACCTCAGGTGTGTCTAATGACCATAAAATACATCCTGAATATGATCTTCTTTTTCAGCTTGATCTGGGGTTGGGTCGCAGAGTCAGCAGCCTATGCAGTTAGGTCCAGACATTCCTCGCCCAGCCACTTCCTCCAGCTCTTCAGGGGGACACAGAGGCATTCCCAGATCAGCTGAGAGACCTAGTCCTTCCAGCGTGTTCTGGGTCGACCCCGGGGTCTCCTTCCGGTTGGAAATACCTGAAACACCACACCAGGTAGGCGTTCGGGAGGCATTCTAATCAGATGCCCGAGCCACCTCAACTGGCTCCTCTTAACGTGGAGGAGCAGCAGTTCTACTCCAATCTCCTACCGGATGGCTGAGCTTCTCACCCTATCTCTGCCACCCTGCGAAGGTAGCTCATTTCAGCCGCCTGTATCCATGATCTTGTTCTTTCGGTCACTACCCAATGCTCGTGACCATAGGTGAGGGTTGGAACATAGATCGATTGGTAAATTGAGAGCTTTGCCTTTAGGTTCAGCTTCCTCTTCACCACAACGGACCGTTACAAGCCCCGCTTTACAGCAGAGGCTGCATCGATCCACCTGTCAATCTCCCCTTTCATCCTTCCCTCACTCGTGAACAAGACCCTGAGATACTTGAACTCCTCCACTTGGGGCAGGACCTCATTTCAGACCCTGAGGGTGCATTTCACCCTTCTCCGGTGAGAACCATGGCCTCAGACTTGGAGGTGCTAATTCTCATCCCAGCCGCTTTACACTCAGCTGCAAATCACTCCCATGAGAGCTGGAGGTCCCGGCTTGATGAAGCCAAAAGGACAACATCATCTGCAAAAAGCAGAGACGAAATCCTATGGCCACCAATCCAGAACCCCTCAATGCCTCGACTGCGCCTAGAAATTTTGTCCATAAAAATTATGAACAGAACCGGTGACAGAGGACAGCCTTGGTGGACCCCAACCCCCAATGGAAACGAATTTGACCTGTTGTTACCAATGCGAACCAAGCTCTGGCTCCAGTGGTACAGAAACCTAATGGCCCATAGCAATGGGTCCACTACCCCTTACTACCCAAGCAAACCCCACAAGATAGCCCGAGGGACACAGTTGAAAGCCATCTCTAAATCCACAAAGCACATGTGGACAGATTGGGCAAACTCCCATGCCCCCTCCAGGATCCTGTAGAGTATATAGAGCTGGTCAAGAGTGCCACAGCCAGGACGAAAACCACATTGTTCCTCCTGAATCCGAGGTTCAACTATTGGTCAGATCCTCCTCTCCAGTACTCCTGCATAGACTTTCCCAGGTAGGCTGAGGAGTGTGATTTCATGATATTTAGAACACACCCTCCAAGCCCTTTTTTAAAAAGGGGAACTACCACCCTGGTTTGCCAATCCAGAGGTATGGCCCCCAATGACCACGCGATGTTGCAGAGACGTGTCAACCAAGACAGTCCTACAATATCCAGAGCCCAACATCCAGACATCAACAACAACATCCTGCATATTTAAATCAAAATTCCATTCATTCAAACTATGTCAAGTTACACTTTTTAAAAAGAGAATAAAAGAAAGACATAAAAAAATTATTAATAATTGAGAAGCTTAAATATACAACTTGCACTTAATCACAGCTCTCACTCAAAAAATCACTCGGCAACTATTAGTAAGATAATAAACATAATTAAAACCAATCTATCATAATACAGTAAAGTCTCCTTGTGTGAAAAACACCTTTTTCTCAACTGAGTGACAATTTTTTACCTTTAGTTACCAAATTTGCTGAAATGTTTTCCTTGATCCTTTGACATCTGATCATGGGGCTTCTTCTATTTCTTTTATCACTATCCAATGCCAAATTGGTACTATGGTTGGTTGGTTGGTAGGTAGGTAGGTAGCTAGGTAGGTGGGTGGGTGAGTAAGTAGGTAGGTAGGTAGATAGATAGATATTCAGCTTATTCAGTCGAGTTATTTGATAATCAACACTTTTCCTAACACTGTTGACCTGAAAATAGCAATATACTTTATTTTAATAAACATCCCTACCTGACCACTCTGCCAACAATCACTGTTCTTACTAGGCAAAGATGTTGAATGATTAATAGTTGGATGAATGTAATAGCCAAATACTCTTTGCCACAATGTTTTAATTCCTCTTTATTGCAGAAATTAAATCAGCTCCACAGAGTTCTGTTGAAAGTTTGCAAATGTCAAATGACCATGAAATACATCCAGAATATTTTATTAAAAATTCCATTTATTCAAAACCATACCAAGTTGTAGTTAATAATGAAATAATGCAATTTTTTTTTCATCAGTAGGTGATGCAGTGAGCGTTACTGCAACTGATGGAAGCAGTATTATTGGCATGCCCATAATAATGGGTTCCCAGATTTCTGGCTTCAATATGCATGTAAATATGAACCCTCAGGGAAGGACTAATGAGAAACCACTGGCAAGTACTGGTAAATTAAATCAGTTTTTGTTCCAATATCAATATGATTGTACATTACACTTATGTACACATATCTTGGTCCTTATTTATCTCCTGGGTGATTCAGAAATAGTATGTACTAGCATTTTCTTTTAAGAACTAGAAGCAGTTTGACCAACAGGTACACAAAGACAAATTTTTTTGTTATTTGTTGACTATCCCATTAAATAATTCTAAACTTATTAAATAACCTAGGAATTATGGAAAATAGATATCTGCTTCAAACCACTGAATATAGTGTAATAAATATTTATTTGTTTTAGGATGATCCACTATGATGACGCCAAGCAGGAAGATGAGTTATAGTAAATGAAATTCTTCCATCCAAGTGTCTGTCTGTGTCACAGCAGATAGAGCCTTGTTAGCCTAAACTACTGTAATGCTGAATGGATATTAGAAGGAACTGATGATTAGGGCTGGGTTAAAAACAAATATATTATTTATAAAATTTAAACGAAATTTGATTTGAGTCCATTTTTAAATATTTGTATTTTTTTGTGTGTAAAGCTTTTCCACTGTTGGTCTCATGATACATTTTATTCTCGATGAAATGAGATTTTTCCTCGCAAAGACTGTTAAATCTGCACGGCTTGGTTGCCTTTTGAATTAATTTCAAATCTGAAGTTGTTTAGAATATCCTGAAAGTATATTTATATATAAAAGCATGGTATGAAGGATTTGTAGGTCATTTTAAATAAATTAAAATTTACATTAAGGTAACTGCTTTAGGGTCAATTCTTAATGTAAACAATTATATTTTTTTCAAAAAAGTACTCAATTAGAAGCTTCTTTGTGCAATTTACAGAATGCTTTCTGAAAATCAGTCATATCCAGTTAAAATTGGTAGTGTAACTGAAATCTCCCAAACTTAATCAATATTGAATTGAATCAGAAATCAAATCAAACCATGACCTTGTGAATCAAAATTGAATCAATTCATGAAATCAGTGCTGATACCCAACCCTACTGATAACATACTTATAATAAATAGTTAATAGCATATAGAGCTTCTATCATGCAAAATGTGTCTATATAACATTAAACTCGTGATTCAATATTACTTAAGTATCTTTCAGGAAGAAAAGGAAAATGATGATTCCAGTACAATATGCCAATTTTATAGTCATTTTAATCAAATTCTATGATACATAACGCATCAGCAGAAAGATTGTTTGTCCACTTGTATCTTTTTTCCTTCAGGTTTATACTCCTAAATAAATAAATAAGTATAGAACAACATAATATAATAATTCAATGAAACAATAGTTTTAACATTTGATTTATATTGTTGATACCCAGCATCGCAAACATTCATCTACCGACAGATTTAAATTGTTAGAAATAATTATACAGCATATCAAGTAAATCATTCATCCATCAGCGTCAAATGTACATGTGTTAAGGCAAATTAAATTATTCGTTTCTCGAATCTCTTTTTATATTTTACAGATAGAATCCTGAACAATAATCTGGGAATTAGAGGTAACTCTTGATCTATTTAAATCATTAAAAGCATTAGATTATAATATCTGATTAAAATAATTACAGAAGGAATTTCTCTTTTTGTCCCATCTGCCCTTTACACCTTTCTTGTTTTCTCCAGACAATGAAGAATTTCTGAGGAAGAACTGGGGTAAATTAGTTAACAAAGTAAAAAATGTGGATAGTATTGTTGACCACCTCAATTTGGGAGACGAAAAGTCTGCAATCATTCGAGCTCAGCTAACAGACCAGGCCAAGATGAGGAAGGTTCTGGATTACACAGTAAACGTTAAAACAGCTGCTCAGATTCTGGTTGTTACCTTGAATGAACATGCAGCTGATGTCATGTATGAACTGCGCACAGCCTAACATAATAGCTGAACATTTATAACCTCTTTATCGATCGTGCAGGACGTAAATTACAGAATGATTACTTCACATCTTCTAAGATAAAATAATGATGCCTTCCTATTACTTTCTCTGTACAGAATTCAAGTTTATTTCAGATCACCACTGACCATCATTCCACTATATTTATACAGTTTTTTAATTGTTGTATTTTAGACTGTCTATCAAAATTTTATGGAAAGAAATTTATATGCAAACTAACAGGAAATATTGTGTAGAAGTGCATGTTTTAATTGATTAAAAGTATAATGTACATGTGTGGTTTTTTTAAGCTTCATTGCAGTGACATGTAAAAAGGTCAGCATCTGATTACTGACTGATTGCCATGTAAGTGATAAATTCATGTAAAACATGATACATTAACGTAAAACTAATAAAATAATGTAATCTCTTCTTGTTACTATAACCACCCGGAGACAAGAAGGATAAACTTTGCCCAAGTTTATTGTGACCCAATGACTATGGCTCGGAGAGCCCCACACACAAAACTAACAATAAGGAAGCGGAAATGAAACCTGCCACGAGGGGCGAACACAAACCAACAAACACAAACTAAGAAGGAAATGAAACCTGCCACGAGGGGTGAACACAAACCGACAAACACAAACTTACTAAGACAATGGAGGGAGATAGGATCTGGGAGAAAGAGGACAGGCACAGGATGGCCACAGGAAGGGGATGTAGCAGGGAGGTAGCGGTGAGCCCAAAGCGCTAACTGGAATGGCGGTGAAAACACGTTTACTACCAACGAGGCTAGACACTGAAGTGTGTCTAGCATGGGCTTTTATGGAGGCCATAATGAGTTCCGGAAATGAGGTGCAGGTGCTGATGATTAGAATTCGGGGAGTGTGCTCGCAGTGTGTGAGAGTCGGGGAGAGAGAGTTGGCTAGGGATGTAACAATTCTATTAAAACAGATGAAACGTCTAATTTGACTAATGAGAATAATGAGACTTGTTTTATCAGCAATTTTACACCAGTCAGCTATAATATGATTACTGAAAGGTGAGCTGAATAATTAGTTATTCCATGGACTATGAATTAATACTGTTCACTAAAAAGAAGCCTTCCATATACATTTCACTCTTCGTCACACCACTCACATAATTCATAATTAGATTACACTCAACTGCTCCTCTGGATTTATAGTGAAATTGTACAATATTTATGTAAACATCGTTGTAAAATACTTCGTTTTAGAAATCAAAACACACATTTGCCAAACCACTTAATCCTACTAATAGGTTTGTGCAAAGCCTGGTGCCAGTCTCAGCCGACACTGGGTGAAAGCAGGATACACCCTGAGCAGCTTACCAGACCATCACAGGGCAACACACAGAACTATTCACACTCACACCTTCTTGCTGTGAGGCAAACCACTACACCACCATTTTGCCCTAAACCAAAACAATTACATCACATTTGTCGAGCTTGGCTCATTGTATTCCGGTTTGTTTTAACAACTAATAAAAACAGCTAAAAACTCTATAAAATATTGTGATGCTTGATTTACTTCTAATAATCATATAATTATTTATGACTTCAAAACATTAGAGACATTTGTTAAATATATTAGAATGTCACAAAAAATAACTTGGACAGAAATTAATCCTAACAGTCATGTGCATCATGGTGTAAATATCTGTGTGCAAAACTACAGACTAATTTATCCACCAAGGCCTGTATGGTTGGCTTTTTTTCTTATAGCCACCATATAATCTAATGTCTCTTGCTCTCAGATAGCCTTATTAAGTCATTGCCGTTGTTGTGATATTAATGTCATCATTACATCCATTCATTGAATTTTTATACTATTTATCCACTGTGGGCCATGAGTAAGCTTGAGCCAGTTTCATCTGATATAAGGTGGGGGTAATCTTTGGACAGGGTGCCAGTGAGTCATGGCACTAACACAGACAGGCGTTCACAATTATGGGTAATTTAGAGTAGTGATTTGAAATTCTCCCTGCCTTTGGACTGTTGGAGGAAACCTATGCAGGCACAAAGAGAACATGCAGACTCCCCACTAAAAAGCAAAATGAAGATTTTTTGTAATTACTAGAAAAGCTAAGGTTACCTTAGTTGCGAGCATATAAGCATTGGGCAACGAAGTCTCGCTCAATTAATCAATGTTTGAGGAGATGCTTGTTCTTCTTGTTCTTTATCATCAGGATTGTGTGTCTTGGATTCTATAAGGTACTTTATATGTACTGAAAATATTAAACATTTTTATTATGATGATATATTATCGCACATTGCACATGTGCAATAACCCTGAAGAACAAACAAGGAGAAACAACAGCAAAGGTCTGTTCCTACAAGTCAAAGAGCTCAAGGGAGACTTTTCACCTAGAGCGGGGAGCATAAAAACTAAAGATGGGACATTGACCCCGGGATTGTTCAAATGAACCCTGATTTGGGATCTGAAGAACCTAAGCCGCTGCTGTCTGAAGTCAAAAGAGCCATGAAAAAGGTGAAGACAGGCAAAGCTCCTGTGTTAGACTCAGTCCCAGTAGAACTGCTCAAGGCAGCAGGAGAGAAAGGTTTTGCAATTCTCCACAAACTGTGCTGAAAATCCAAGACATGGCAAAAGACTGCTGCACCACAGAATATGTTCCAATTCCAAAAAAAATGTGACCGTCAACAATGTAAGAATTACCGAACCATTGCTTTAATCTCACATGCCAGTAAGATTCTTCTCATGATCATGCAAGAGCGAATCAAAGCTCGTGAGCTCGAGGCAATACAGTAAAAGCTATCTTTAGTTCGGCTTTACTTTCACCGGTGTGTGGGGAGAAGTCCAGCAGTACCACGGTGCCGAGCAAGCTAAAACCCCATCTCCAAACAAAACACCCATTACTTCAAAACAAGTAGATTGACTATTTTGTTCTCTGTAATTTTATCAACTTTTATAAGAAAAACTACAAAGGTAAATGAGAGAGAGCCCTCAAAGCTACATACACAACCAGCCACACTCACATGGAACAGTCAACAGCCTAACGTACACGTCTTTGGACTGTGGGAGGAAACTGGAGTACCTAGAGGAAACCCACGGGGAGAACATGCAAACTCCACACAGAAACGCCTGAGCCCAGGACTCAACCCAGGACTTTCATGATGTGAGGTGGAAGTGCTAACCACTACACCACCGTAGCCCCATCTACACTGACAGTCATTAAAAACTTTGAGACTATAATTATAATAAAATAATTTTCATTCTGATACCCAAAACTGGATTTTTGTAATATGGATAATTTGTTTCACATGTTGGCTTAGAAAAACATCAAAAAAAGTGTCAAGAATAAATTATGCACATCAAAAACAACAAAACAAAATAGCAACTGTAAAAATAAAAGTCACAACAGTCAGTATCGGGTATGGCCTCCATTTGCAACCAGTCCCGCAAGTGCTGCAACTGAATGTAGCGATCCTGTTCAAGAGTCGTCACTCTCTTTCGCCCTGGACATGGCCTGTCATCAGCTAACTCTGTCATGTTGTGGCGGTCAATCAGGTTTCTGATGGTGGGTTGTGTACAGCCCATATACCTCACTACCTCACTGTAACTCAACCCGGCCTCTACTTCCTGAGGAGGCTGAGGAAAGCCCATCTCCCTTTCCCCATCCTGACTGTGTTCTACAGAGGGACCATCGAGAGCATCCTGAGCAGCTGCATCACTGCCTGGTTTGGGAAATGCACTGTCTCGGGTCGCAAGACCCTTCAGCGGATAGTAAGGACAGCTGAAAAGATCATCGGAGTCTCTTTTCCCTCTATCATGGACATTTACATTGCACGCTGCATCCGCAAAGCTAACAGTATTGTGGATGACCCCACACACTTGTCACACACACACACTTCACCCTCCTGCCATCTGGAAGGAGGTACCGGAGCATTCGGGCCCTCACAACCAGACTGTGTAACAGCTCTTTCCTCAAGCCATCAGATTCCTCAATACCCAGGACTGAAGCACACACAAATTGCTCTCTCTCACACACACACATACTAATACACCCAGAACTGAAAAAGATTAATAAGAACTGGATGGTACAAAACACTATGTACCACACACACGCACACACACATACATACACATAACTTACATTGTTCATTATTTATTGCACTACCTCAACTTTTTCCGGTCATTATTTGATTATGCTGCCATGTTTATATTTATATCTCTATATTGTATTTGCACTACCTCACCCGATGCTGCGCTGTACATCATTTCATTTCATTTTACCTGTATTCAAATTTTCATATTCCATATAATCCTTTTTTCTCTCTCCTTCAGCGCTAATTGTCCCATTCTTGTGTTTTTTTTTTCTTTTTAGTAATATTGTTGCACTGTACTGTCTTGCACTGTTTGCACAAAGATACACACTTTGCATTTTATGTGGCTAGGGAAGGGGGGGGGGATTTATTGTATGTTTTTTTAATTTGATACTTGTATGTTTATGTAGCATCTGGTCCTGAAGAAACGTTGTTTCGTTTCATTATGTGCTGCGTCAGCTATATGTGGTTGAAATGACAATTAAGCTTCTTGACCTTGAACTTGAATTCCTCCACCATACCCACTGCCCAGAGACATTGCTCACATGATGGCCTGGCATTATGACGTGCATTAGACTAACAATAGTCGACATCTCTGAGCCTTTAAATAGCCCTTTCAAACCACTCCTCAAACTGCATTCGGTCCTCCTTTGCAAAGTGACCTACACATGTGCAATGAAGCACGACAAAATGTCAACTCATCATTTTCTCAAATACCCGAGTACTATCATCAATAAAGTCACAGGGTATATTCCCAACACCCCCCCCCCTCCCAAAAAAAATGTAGATATACAGAAATTTCTCTCTCAAACTTTTATTGAATGTCAGTATACACCCAGATTTTAAAAAGATTCGATTTTTACAACTTTTTTCCATGTATTACTACTCAATTTATGTGTTTAAATGAAATCTGAAATATTTGGCTGCCATTGTGTAAAAATTCTATGGTTCTATTTACCTTATAAGGAAAAGACAACATCAAATTCCTTATCTGGGCAGCAAAGTGGCATAGCACATCCATCTCACAGCACGGAGGTCCTGGGTTTGGTTTCTGTGTGGAGTTTAAATGTTCTCCCAATACTTACATGGGTTTCCTCCTGGTACTCCAGTTTCCTCCCACAGTCCAAAGTCATGCACATTAGGTTAATCAGCTGTACCAAATTGCCTCTAGATGTGGATGTGAGAGTGAACATGGTCTGGCGGGCTGTTCAGGGTGTCATCACCCAATGTTGGCTAAGACAGTCTCCAGTCTCCCTGGGACCAAATGAATGAGTGAGTTTCTTACCCTGATCAGAGAGAACCTACTGCCATCTAGTGGTTAATTAGAACGAAAGCGAAAGTAAATCGCCTTTAGTTGTAGAAGCCCTTCCGGATACTCGGAGGAGAAAAAGCTGAGAAGGTGCGTTAATAACTTTATTCACTGTAAATGAAAATAAGTTCTGTTCCTGATCAAAATATCGAGAAAGTTCATTTTACAAATGCAGTCAGAATATAGAGAGAAAACCGAGCTAAAAATTTTTTTTTTATTTTTTAATTTTTAAAAAATAATTTTAAGTCATGACTTGACCCGGCTGCTGTCGCTTAAAAAGTTGTTTAGTGTGAGAAGGTTTACGTTTAAATCTGCATCTCTTCATGTTTCATTGCAGGAAGAATGAATATAATCAGAGAAAATAAGGTAAAACTTATCAACTGGTTATTCGGAGAAGACCTGATTGTGCAGTATGTTCAGGCCAGTAATCTGATCACTAGTAGCGAGTACATGAAGGTCAAAAATATACCAGATCCCAGTCAAAGAATCACTGAATTGCTGGATATCATTCACTGGAAAGGAGATTCAGTTTGCATCAGATTTCTAGAGCTGCTGAAGAACGACGATGTGAATGAATCAAGACCTGAGCTGAAGCAGTGGATAGCAACACTGGATATCTCGGGTACATAAAACCCCCACCCGTCTATCAATCTCTCTCTCTCTCTCCCTCCCTCCCTCCATTTACCTATCTCTCTCTCTCTCTTTGCACCCATTTACCCATCATTCTCTCTCTCCCTCTTTGCACCTGTTTACCCATCTCTCTCTCTCTCTCTCTCTCTCTCTCTCTCTCTCTCTCTCTCTCTCTCTCTCTCTCTCTCCCCCCCTGCACCCATTTACCCATCATTTTCTCTCTCCCTCTCTGCACTTGTTTACCCATCTCTCTCTCTCTCTCTGCACCCATTTACACATCTCTCTCTCCCCACCCAGTTACCCAGCTCTCTCTCTGCACCCATTTACACATCTCTCTCTCCTCACCCAGTTACCCAGCTCTCTCTCTGTACCCATTTACCTATCTTTCTCTCTCTCTCTCTCTGCACCCATTTACCCATTGTTCTCTCTCTTTCTACACCCGTTTACCCATCTCTCTCTCTGTACCCTTCTACCCATCATTCTCTCTCTCCCTCTCCCTTTGCACCCGTTCACCTATCTCTCTCTCTCTCTCTCTCTCTCTCTCTCTCTCTCTCTCTCTCTCTGCACCCATTTACCCATCCCTCTCTCCCTCTTCGCACCTGTTTACCCATCTCTCTCTCTCCCTCTTCGCACATGCTTTCTCCCTCTCTATCCTGCTTTCTCTCACTGCATTGCTGTCATGTCTATGATTAAACAAACTTCTTTCTTTATGTCTTTTTAGCTTCTGCACCTAGAGAAGAAAGCAACACCTCTGGGGCTGCTCGTGTGACAGTCGCAGGTAACTCCTTATCCGCTGTCAGTGTTTAAACTTCCATGATCTTAAAACAAAATCTACACTATCAACAAATGTCTACCTTCCTCAGTCTCTTCACTTTTGTCTTCTCTTTACTCCAGATAATCTGGGATTTCTGAGGAGAAACCGCGGTAAACTAATTGATAACGTAAAAATTGTTGAGAGAATCGTTGACGACCTTAACTTGAGTGATGAAATGGCAGCCAACGTGCGAGCTCAGCAAACAGAATACGCCAAGATGAGGAAAGTTCTGGATTACATAAATACCAAAAAAGCTGCTCAGCTTCTGGTTGAAGCTTTGTATAAACATGTGCCTGATGTCATGGAGGAGCTCACCACAGCCTAAGAGCTCACTGCAGCATTTATAACCCCTTCCCTAATGATGCAGGGCATGAATTACACACCAGATACCTCCAGTTTTCTTAAAGATAATTTTGTACAAATGTGAATCACCCTCATCTGTCAGGCTCTGACATTTTTGGGTTCCCATAATTTTTTTACAGCCTTTCATAATCATTCCAAGAATAATAGAAAGTAGTGTGTGTAAAATTAATCATCTTGGTGAATACAAAATCGTGTGATTATTTTAAATGGGAAAAAAAACGGGTATTGCACATATTACAAGTCATATTTTTATTACTTTTTTACTGTACACCATCATCTGTCACAATTCACCAGTTTATTCACCTTTCATAATCATTCCAATGCTTGTACAACACACCTTATAATAAATTATGGATTAGGCTGTGTTTTAAGATTGCAAATACATATAAAATTTTACAAGCATATCTTTTTCAATTTTTAAAAAAATATTTTTTTATCTAATGCATTAATAATTTGTAGCCACTTAGTTTATGGTGCATGGTCAAACGTTTATGGATACCTCATCCCCATATGCATTTTATGATCATCCCATTCCAGACTGAGTCCCCTCTTTGCTGCAATCTCTTCTGGGAAAGCTTAACATTTTTTGTCTAATTTTCTATGCATGCTAATAGTGTTAACAACCGTGGGAGGTTCAGTAAAAAAGTGTGTGTATGTATATATGTGTCTGTGCGTGTATGTTTATATATTATAATTAATACAGTAACTCCAAACAACACGAACACCTCTATGCACACCAATATGACCCACAGGTGAGTCAACATCTAAAAATCTGAATCATTAAACATTTTATCATATAATATTCAGTGCAATAGCAACATCAGGTTTTGCATAAAATTGGTTGCATGTGATTGGGTCAAAAATCAGATGTTACAAATGTATGGTACTCTGCTGTTTATTTATTTATTTATTTATTTTTAACTTGGTTTATTATCTAGAGACCCTAAGGGGTTCCCCATCAACAGTCTCCGGATCTTAAAATATTTTTCTGACTCAAATAAATAAATAAGTAAACAGAATAAAAAAATTCATGATTCACAAAAATGTTTTGTAAAAAAAGCATTATTACAAATGTTCTTTGAAAAATGTCTTATAGTTTTTGGAAAAGAATTTCCTTGTGGAATTCAATTTAACGTCTTTAAAATAAAAATTATGAATGCTTAATCATGAGTAAAATTATTGCAGCTAATTAAAAAAAATTGTGCTCAAAAATGTAAATAAAACAATATAATATTAAAATTAATTACATTTATTTATTATTTCTTGTATTAAAGAGTAAATTTAGCCTAAATTTTAAGCATTATTTGATGTACAAAATAATCAGCATTTATGTTCATTCATTCATTTTCTGAACCTCTTAATTCTAATTAGGGTCACGGGAAAGCTGGTGCCTCTCTCAGCCAACTCTGGGTGAGGGTAGAGTGCACCCTGGACAGCTCACCAGGCCATCGCAGGGCCTTTGCAAAATTATATCATATTTAATCTATTCTAATACAAGCCTTGTCTAAATATGAAGAATAGGACGTAATTACCACCGGTATGCCCCTATATGGGACAAAAAACATCAACATCTATCGATTCTGATAGAAATATTATACAATTGCTAAGAAATCAATAAAATATTTACCTTTTCGTGGGTCCAAAATAAATATTTTGTTGCATCCACAGGTGAAGTACACTAAGAAAAAATCCCACAGTCACTCACTCATAATGCTGCATTCATGTGCTAGTCAGAAGATTTTACTTCCCACTCAACAAGATCTTAATATTCCTATCCCCAGATGAGCTCCTTTCTTTAGGATAGAGTGTTGAATACAATTGTCCTACATCACGTTGTGCCCAGATAAAATTACATATTAAAATTAAGCACATAAGCAACAATAGTTGAACTGTAAAAATAAAAATAATAATAAAAAATAAACAAAAAAGAATTACAGGTAATTTAAAAAATTAAGAATTATGTATTATGCATTAATGATATGAACATGCTGAAAGGTTAAAGGTCACCCTGATTCTGTAATTGAAGTATCTCAATTTTCTCTGAAATCCCCACACGAGGTTACAACTTGAGAGAGCAGTTGTGTGTAACTTGACAACTCGAATTAACTACAATTACGATAGCACGTGAAGGCAACATAACAACATGCCCAGTAAGTGAATGGGTCCCTTTAAGGCAAAATTTGACAGATATCGCAAAGCAACTAATAGGGGGCCATAAACATGTGTCAAGAAGACAGGACACAGTCAGATTTCGGTATGCTAGTTTGGCCGCCATATTGCCTCAGAGTAGTAGCGGCAAAATGCCGGACAGGTGCAACAATGAGAGAGAAAAAACGAGAACGAGGAATAACATTTCACAGATTATATTTCAGACTTTGTCATAATTTTAGGCGACTGATAATTTGACAATAGATAATTTATCAACTAATATAAGCTGTGAATCACAGAACTGGAGCTGTATTTATCAGCGGTTATGCATGACATGGCCAAGGCTATGATTTCTGGTCCATGTTCTCAACCTATGTGTGTCTAAATAATAATATATCAGAAGTCCCAAAGCGAAGTGAGAGCATGTACCATCTCTTGGTGCTCTGAAATAGGGGTGGTCTCATCATCCCTTCTTCAGGCACAGTCACTATACTTCTGGGAACTAAAAGAGCCATACGGCAGCTCATGAACGCGCAAACTGTTTGTGCTATTTGTTCAAAAACACAGATCATGTGTTAAAGTCACAGTAGTGCCGTCCCTTCGCTTTGGGACGGCACATTGTCAATACCCAAGTATTGACAATCATCAGGAACAAACGGGCAGAAAGTGGAGTTGATGTCTGAGACCAAACTGTAAAAAAAATCACTTAAAAGAAATGGGTTTTACATCCAGTAAAGTCAAACAAAAACCATCATTAACAGCTAAAGAAAAGCAATTAAGGACTGTGGATGACTGGATGAGAGGGATATTCAGTGATGAATCACAAATCCGCGTTGGGAAAGGTGATGATACAAGAACTTTTGTTTGGTGCCGTTCCAGTGAAATATATAAGGACAACTGCCTAAAGAAAACATGCAAATTTACACAATCATTAATGACGTGGGTTGTATGTCAGGTAAAGGTACGGGAGAGATGACAGTCATTATATCCTCAATAAATGCACAAGTTTATATTGAGATTTTGGACACTTTTCTTATTACATTAATTTAAAGGATGTTTGGTGATGATGACATAATTTTTCAGGATGACAATGCATCGTGCCCTAGGGCAAAAACTGTGAAAACTTTACTTCACATCTGGAAATAGTCTGGAACTCAATCCAATAAAAATCTATGGTGAAAATGAAAGAAAATGAAAGAAAATGAAAGCAAAGCTGATCTGGCAACTGCAATAAGAGAAAGTTTGAGATGAATTGAGTTTGATGAAGAATACTGTTGGTTGATAGTTAAATCTGTGCCATAATTTTTATGGATAGAATTTCTAGGCACAGTCAAGGTGTTGAGGGCTTCTGGTTTGGTGGCCATAGGATCTCGTCTCTGCTTTTTGCAGATGACATTTTCCTTTTGGCTTCATCGAGCCAGGACCTTCAGCTTTCGCTGGAGTGATTCGCGGCTGAGTGAGAAGCGACTGGAATGAGAATCAGCACCTCCAAGTCCGAGGCCATGGTTCTCAGTCGGAAAAAGGGTATAATGCTCCCTCCGGGTCTGGAATGAGGTCTTGCCCCAAGTGGAGGAGCTCAAGTATCTCAAGGTCTTGTTCACGAGTGAGGGAAGGATGGAGTGGGAGATGCGGACAGGCGAATCAGTGAAGCCTCTGCTGTAAAGTGGAGCTTGTACCGGTGAAGCGGGAGCTGAGCCAGAAGGCAAAGCTCTCAATTCACCAATCAATTTACGTTCCTACCCTCACCTATGGTCACGAGCTTTGGGTAGTGACCAAAAGAATGAATCGCGAATACAAGCGGTTGAAATGAGTTTCCTTCGCAGGGTGGCAGGTTTCTCCCTTAGAGATAGGGTGAGAAGTTCTGTCATCTGGGAGGAACTCGGAGTAGAACCGCTGCTCCTTCGCATTAAGAGGAGCCAGTTGAGGTGGCTCGGGCATCTGATTAGAATGTCTCCCGAACGCCTCCTTGGTGTGGTGTTTCGGGCATGTCCAGTCGGGAAGAGACCCCGGGGTCGACCAAGAACATGCTGGAGGGACTACGTCTCTCGGCGGGTCTGGGAACGCCTCGGCCTCGGCTGGGGAGAGGGACGTCTGGACCTCACTGCTTAGGCTGCTGCCCCCGCGACCCAACCCTGGAAGAAGCGGAATACAGCTATATTTACACGAGAAAACACCAGATTCGACAGAAGAATATGGTATCAAAAGACCCTTTCCAAATTTTTTAATTTGATTTATTTTTTCACTTTTTTTATATAATTGTTATTTTTGAAGATGTGTTTTAATGTCTTTTAGTTTGAATTAATTTCACTGAACCTATTGACGAGCTACATGTTTAAAGTATCACACTGTAGGGTAATGTTTACACTTTGTTTTTTACTTTAATTTTTTCACTGCTGTTTCTTTGAATGTTGCCTTTTTAAAGAATTTAATTATATGCTGAGATGTTTGTAAATTGTGACTATTTTTAATTTTAAAAACATCCTTACCAAACGACTCTCCAACTCAGTAGGTGGCGGTAATGCATCAAATCGGTGTTTGCTAAAGCACCCCAAAGGGGAAAACACACACACACACACACACACACACACACACACACACACACACACACATAGAGAAAGAGAGGGAGAGAAAGAGAGAGAGAGAGAGAGAGAGAGAGAGAGAGAGAGAGAGAACAAAAGCAACAACAAACTTAACAGCAGCGCCCTCTGGTGTTTGAATCATGATTGAAAGTGGGATTTTTTCCCCAGATGTCAAGAAGAATCAAAACTTCACGTGTTACATGCCATGAAATGTTTATTTTTTTGGTGGAATTTGCATCAATTTTATGGTGATTTTTTTGCAGGAATACATTTTTTTTTTATCACTCACATGTTTAGAAGCAAATATTACCTAGTCTTGCTAATTACTGTATGGCGAGAAGATATCAACTGTTGATAAGTTTGTTATTTTTTTGCTTGGTTTTGTTTTAATATTAGCGTTTGTGGCCTTTAATGGTGGGAACAGACCTTCAACATAGTGAGATATTCTGGCTAGATAATTGCTAACACAACAAATAATATGTCTTAAGTAAAAGGTGTTTTAAAGCCGTAATTGACTCAGATGCTGAGGGAGGCCGTGGTCCTGCTGTTTGTCGGTTTGATGTTATCTCGAGTTAAAACTAGCTGCTACTGCAAGTTTCTGTGGTGCCTAAAGTGGCTTGATTGCTGCCTTCACAACAGCTGGCAGATTCTCAGAGTAGGTTCATGGATAAGCTTTTGCTTTAACCTTTAATAGGGTCACAGGGAGGCTGGAGCACATCACAGCCACCTGTGAGTGAAGGTGGGGTACATCCTGAGCAGCTCAGACCATTGCAGGTCCAGCACACACAAATGCACTAACGTTCACCCCTTGAGGTCAATATAGTGTATCCAGTTAGTCTAATGTTTATGTCTCTGGACTGAGGGGGGGAAACCAGAGCACCCAGAGAGAACCCCAGGGGAGAACATGCAGACTTCTCACAGAAACACCCTTGACTGAGCCCAAGACTCGAACTCGGGTTCTTCTTGCTGTGAAGCAAGAGTACTGACCACTTCGCCACCTTGCCACCCATTTTGTACCTATACAGGCAAAATTATTTTGAATATTTAAAAAACATTAAAAAATTTTATTTTTGTTTGTTGGGGGTTTTTGGTTGGTGTTTCCACCCTATGCTTTACATATTCTGTTTCTAAAACTAAGATACATAATAGTCATTAATTAACCATTAACTGTGTTAATTAGCCTAATAACGCCCCTTATACAGTCATGGCCGAAAGTGTTGACACCCCTGAACTTTTTCCAGAAAATGTACCATTTCTCCAAGAAAATTGTTGCAATTACAAATGTTTTGGTGTACACATGTCTATTTCCTTTGGGTTGAAACCACTGGTGACACTCAACAACAGAAATGTTAGATTAGATTTAGGAAAAGTAAAAAAAATGTACTTTGTTTAATTAATGTTAAATTAATTTATTTACATTGAATAAAGCTTGCTCAGTTTTGGAAGAAGATTCTTTGGACAGATGAAACCAACATAAACATGAATCAGAATGAGTATCCATATGAGGAAAGGAAAAGAAGGGCTTGTGAGCCAAAGCGTACCAAATCATCTGTAAAACATGGTGGGCCTATGGGCATTTATTCCTGCCATTGTAACTGAACTGTCAGCTCAACTTAATTGAGCAGGCTTTTCACTTACCGAAGAGAAAGCAGAAAGAACCACATATAGAAACTGTAATGAGATACAGCAAAGACCTGGTAAAGCATCTCAAGGGAAGAAAATCAGTATTTGTTGATATCCATGACTTTCTGACTTCAGGCGGTCACTTACTGCAAAGGATTTGCATTCAAAACAAGGCTTATGATTGTTAGTTTGTCCAATTACATTTTAGCCTGTAAAAATGGATAAAGTCTATAAAAATGGCTGTAATTCTTAAAGCATTAATGTGGTTATATATTTTTTTTTATTTGGTAATTTTATTATTTTTGTTCAGAAAATTTTTGTTTTAAAATTTGAGCTGAAAGTCTGAACTTCAATTTTATTTTGAACCCATTGTGGTGGTGAACAAAGACAAAATTGTGACTCTCTCTAAATACTAATAGAATTAATGTATACAAGGGCAGATTTTTCTACTTATTTCTATTTTATAGCCTTACTAATTGATGTTCTAACTCCAGGTTTTGACCTCTCTGATGGGAACAGTATAACCTTTCATGGTCCTCTAATGAGGTGAGATGTTCTTTTTTCTCTCTTACATTTACTGCATTTGGCAGATGCTCTTATCCAGAATGACTTACACTTATCATTTTTATACAAATGATCAATCAAGGGTTAAGGGCCTTGCTCAAGGGCCCAACAGTGGTGATAGTGGGGATTGAATTGTGAACACAGCTGTCTGCATGCATACACACATTTTTTCCGTTGTATTAAACCTGACTCAGTAATATCTTATGTATGCATAAGATTCTTGTCTGGAGTATATCAGTTTGTCAGCGATATATGATCATATCCAGAAGCCAGATGGTTTTTGACTCTATTTCATTCCGATTTATTTGAACAGAATAATTTCTCAAAATATATAATAAATTATTTATAATAATAACAAATTTAAGTAAATTGATAACTTCTCCATCCTTCCACTGACTGTGTAGTTCTCCGCTATTGTTGTTTTGCCTCAATGCTGTCATTGACATTAAAGAAAGAGGCTGCTAATACTGGCTGATGAGGAAAGTGCTCAGTGCTGTGAGGTCCCGCCGTAGGACTTGGTCATGTCTGTCTGTTTTGATCTGCTCTCTCCTCTCCCATGTGTTTCTTTGATTACAGGCTCCGCCCTGATTAGCTTACCTGTTCCTTATCTATAATAAATAACCAGCTGCTAAGCCGGGTCACCCACAGGACAGAGACCCTCCTCATGTCTATTGGCAGGGATCACACCGAATCCATCACTTTCCACCTCTTAGATTGCCCACATCACCCCCTC
The DNA here is from genome assembly GCA_028564935.1 of Neosilurus hyrtlii. Taxonomy (NCBI): domain Eukaryota; kingdom Metazoa; phylum Chordata; class Actinopteri; order Siluriformes; family Plotosidae; genus Neosilurus; species Neosilurus hyrtlii. The sequence continues at coordinate 679 of JAOUQZ010045896.1, read as the reverse complement.
GTACTAGGGTTCCCTTGGCTGAGGGTTCACAACCCTCACATTATCTGGGAGACGGGTGTAATTAGGAGCTGGGACCCCGCCTGTAGTTCTTTTTTTCTTGTTTCACCCCCTTCTGTTCACGGATCCCTGGAGGATAAGGCAAGCCCTGTATCAGAGTCGGGCTCCCTGAATGCCAAGCCTGACGCTCTGTCCCGCCGATACAAGTCGAGCTCTTCTTCCAATCATGTGGGGGTAGCATCAAAGGAGGGTAAACCATGTAAGTTTACAGTGAGTAAGAAAAGACGCACACATTTTTACCACTATTAGAAGTGGCAATTTGGAAATAGAATTTCATCCATTTTCACTCCACTGTTCCGAATTGCCTCTAGGTGTGAGGGTGAGTGGTAGTATGAATGGTTGTGTGTTTGTCAGCTCAGTGATGGATTGGTGAGCTCTATACTGTGCATCCCGCCTTTGCCCAGAGTCGGCTGAGATAGCCTCTAGATGCCATGGTAGGATTTAGTGGTTCAGCAATTAATTAATATTTTTAAAGCATCTTCAATTAATATATATTAATTGAAGATGCTTTAAAAATATTAATTATATCATGTTTTAAATTTAGAGTGTGTTTGTGTGTGTGTGTGTATATATATATATATATATATATATATATATATATATATATATATATATATATATA
>JAOUQZ010045894.1:0-26840 GCA_028564935.1 Neosilurus hyrtlii | reverse complement strand
ATATATTTTTTATTTATTTTTATTTTTATTTTATTTTATTTATTTATCTTGTCTTTGTGGCTGTGTATTTATTGCTTTGATGGATGTTGTGATGTGTTTGTGATATGTCTTTGTTCTGGTCATTGTGTAACAGGCTCTGGATTGATGTCAGCACTATTTTTTCTGTAAAAGCCGCAAGAAATGTAATGTTGTATTTATGTACAGAAAAAGCAGTTTGTCTGGTGATAGTTTGGTTTAAAGGGTCATTCCTTTATATGTATAATGTTTCTGTCTCCTATTTTTTCTTTTTACTTTTCCTTTTGCTTCGGTTTGCTGTCGTCTTTCTTTTTCTGTCCCCTCCAGTCAAGGCCAGCAAGATTACATAGATTCCATAACACAAATCAACAGTAAATAAATAAATAAATCAGAATATCAAGAGGAGCCTTATACCCATAAACCTCCTCTTGGAAAAGCAAAATTGTACAGCATAACACTGCAACCAGACTGCCATTCTGCTTGCTGTGATGCTGGACAAGACGAAAAAATATAAAAGAAAGTAAGTTGGTAAGTAAGTAGGAAGGAAGGAAGGGAGGGAGGGAGGGAGGAAGGAAGGAAGGAAGGAAAATTCAAACAAATAAGTTGGTGTTCAGACAAACCCTCACCATTAACTAGTAACGATGGTATTCTTGGCTGTTACATACTTTTGCGACTATACCTACAAATATTTCAGCAGTAGTTTAGGGGTTCCATAAGGCGTGAATTAGGGGCAGGACCCAGAAAGTATATATTCAAGGTATCCTCGCATTAGTTTTCAGTGTTCTTTAAGTTCTATCCTGGATTTCTTCTCTACTGGTAAGGCAGGATTCTAACTTTTGTATTACTTGACTACGTTGGACTTAGTTGTTGTCACTAATAGTTTTAAGTATAGAATTTTTAACTGCTTCTGTAGTCTTATTGTGGTGCTTAAACAGCAGTAGTTCCAGGCTTCCTTAAGGCGTGGATTGGGGCAGGGCCCAGAAAGTATATATTGAAGGTGTCACCCGCAACAAACATTAACGAAACCATAAGCGCTTGTAGCGATTAGCAACACAGATCACTTTCTAAAACAAATAATAATTTTTGAATAAGGTGGTAATTTAATATTTGTTGAATTAGGACTATCGGGTCTACAGTCTTAAACATAAACCAGATTGTTGTCATGTGCCTTAAACGCATTACTGTTCTCACATCTCTTAGACCCAGAAGATCTTTCTAACAAGCAAGAGGTCATACACTCAGAAACCTTATTCACCCTCCACTGCTGTCCCAGTCTCAAATGAGTGTGACAGGTGGGATCTGGAACTGCCAGTTTGCTGTTAAAAGGCTGATTTCACCTCTGCCATTGCTTCTCACTTCTCTCTTGACTTTCTTGCACTTGCACTTGCTCCGGTCACACAGCCCGGAAACCTGGATTTCCCCATACAACTCTGCTTCACAAGCATCTCTTTCTTCTGCTTATGCTTTCTTTGATACTCCACGAGAAACTGGGAGAGATGGTGGTACGGGTCTGCATATAAGTGATGTCACTTTTTCTATTGGCACTTTCCTTTCTTCACTCTCTGCATCTGTGAATCCCCTCTGCCCACTATCTACAAAATCCAAGAATACTTCTTGCCCTGCTCCTTGGCTCTCGGAGGTGCTACAAAGCAATCATAGACAACTCAGAGCAGCTAAGTAGAAATCTTAACTTGAATCAGATCTGGCTTCCTACCATGCTCTTCTATCCACATTTTCATCTGATGAGACTTCTGCTAAGACAGCCTTCTATAAGAAAAAGTTGAACGCTGCTGCCCAAGATTCACGCAAACTCCACAGCATCTTTTTATCCTTACTCAATCCATCTGCTCCACCTGCCCCATCCCCCCTGACTGCTAAAGACTTTGCTGACTTCTTTGATGATAAGATTAAACAAATCTGCCAGATATTCACTCTCATCGCAGCTCCAATCTACACAGGATAGATTCCACTTCCCCTTCCCTTTTACAGTTTTTTACTCTTACAACTGAAGTCATCTCATCATGCAATTCTACCACCTGCTTACTGGATCCAAACCCTTCTACAGTACTCCAGACTATCTCACAAGACCTTCTCTCCTTCTACAATCATCAATAACTCTATATCATTTGGTCATGTACCATCAGTGTTGAAAAGAGCCAAGGTTCAACACATCTTAAAGAAACCCTCTCCGGATCCATCAGACATCAGCAACTACAGACCGGTATCACTTCTTTCTTTCCTGTCAGTAATTCTTGAATGCACTATTTATAGCCAAATGTTTTTTTTTTATCTTTTGCAGAATAACCTTTTTGACCCTAAATCAATCACATTCCACAGAGACTGCACTCTTGGCTGTCACAGAGAAGCAACATGCAGCAAGATCAGCCAAGATGTCATCAGTTCTCATCCTCCTTGACCTTTCTGCAGCATTTGACATGATCAACCACAAGACTCTCATGTCTATCCTCAGAAGTCTAGGAATTTGTGGTTTAGCATGGCAATGGTTTGCTTCCTACCTGGAAGGTCACTTATATCAGGTTACATGGTGGGGATCCACATCTTCTCCTTGCAAACTTTCCACTGGAGTTCCCTAGGGCCCAATTATTGGTCCACTTATGTTCTCTCTTTATACTAGGTCCCTCTGTGATGTCATATCCACTTATCTGTCTTCATACCACTGTTATGCAGTTGACACTCAACTTATTCTCTTTTTTCCTCCCTCAGACACTGATGTTTCTAAATGGATCTCTGCATATCTGGCAAGTATCTCCTAAGTGATGGCAGCTCACCAGCTGAAGCTTAATCCCAGCAAGACTGAATTGCTGTTCATCCCAGCTGACTCATTTTCACATCAAGATCTTGCAATCTCCTTGGATAACTCTGTGATCTCTCCTTCAGTCACTGAACAATGCCTTTAAGTAACAATTGCCTGTCCTTCTCCTCTCATATCACTAATCTCTCTTGATCATGTCGATTTCTCCTCTTTAACGTCCAAAAGATTCGCCCATTTCTTTCCACTGATGCCACTCAGATACTTGTTTAGTCCCTTGTCATCTCAAGACTAAATTACCACAACTCACTCCTGGCAGGTCTACCTTTGAGCACAATTTGACCTCTGCAACTGATAGAGAATGGAGCTGCACAGCTTGTTTTCAACCTTCCAAAATTTTCCCACACCACTCCACTGCTACACTCTCTCCTTTGGCTTCCTGTAGCTGCTTGCATTAGATTTGCATTAGCATTAGATTCTCTCCTGGAAAGCCAAAAATGGACTGGTACCTCCCTACCTAAAAGCACTTATCACACCCAGCACTGCAACATATTCTCTCAGATCCTCTAGCACTGCTAGACTGGTCCTTCCTTCTAGCAAGGGACAAGGAAAAATGCATCTAAACTCTTCTCTGTTCTGGCTCCATGATGGTGGAATGAACTTCCTCTGGATGGCCGGACAGCTGAGTCATTGGACATTTTCTAACGACAGCTGAAAAACTTTTTTAGATTAGCACTAAGTTGAAGCATGTTTTTTACACACACACACACACACACACACACACACATCAAATAAATAAATAAAATAAAATAAAATTTTATTAAATTTAAAAAAATAATAATTTAAATATGACCCCTGCACACAACACCTATCCACTGAGTTTTTGACTGATGGTATACTTAGTCTGTGTCCTGACAAACCAGTATAAGAATATATTCACTAATAGTAATTTTAAAGCACTTCTGTAAGTCGCTCTAGTTAAGAGCGTCTGCTAAATGCTGTCAATGCAAAAAAAAAATTCATTTGAATGATGGCTATGTTTTTTCATCAACAGACCGGACAAATATAAATAATCAACAAACCCAGACAGTACAAAGATTTCTTTGTGGGACATGTTCCCACAGCAAATGCTTCATCCTCGCTCATTGCGGACGGAATGAAGTGGGCCATCTTGGAAAAGCGGTCAACCACCGTCAGCACTACCGTGTTGCCCTTCAATGGATGCAGACCCATGACGAAGTCCAGAGAAATGTGAGACCAAGGCCTGTGAGGCACTGGGAGTGGCTGGAGAAGGCCCGCTCAGGCCTGCCTTGACACTTTGCTCTTGGCACAGACATAGCAAGCTGCCACATACTCTGCCATGTCCTTGGTGAGGGAGGGCCACCAAAATCGCCGTTTTACCACAAAACTTGTTCTATTGGCACCCAGGTGACAGGTTAGCAAGAACATGTGGGCACAATGTATCACCTGAGAGCGCAACTCTTCTGCAACAACCGGTTTCGCAACAACCGGTTTCACTACAACCGGTTGTGAAGACAGCCCTCTGGAGTGGGTACCCCCTTACTTGCCTGCTGCACCTCGTTTTCTATTTGCCAGGAAACCGCTCCTACCACACGGTCAGGAGTTAGGATAGGCTCCGGTTCCTTGGCAGCCGACTCTGGTTCATAAAGGCAGGACAGAGCATCAGGCTTGCTGTTCTGAGAGCCCGGCCTATAGGAAAGGGTAAACCAAAACTGACTAAAGAAAAGGGCCCCATTGGCTTGCCGCGAGTTCAACCTTTTGGCTGACTTGAGGTACTCTAGGTTCTTGTGGTCCATCCACACCAGGAAAGGCTGATCCGTCCCTTCCAGCCAATGTCTCTATTCCTCTAAGGCCACTCTGATAGCTATCAGTTCCCAACGTCATAATTCCTTTATGGGATAAGAAGGCACATAGATGAATCCTGTTGTCTTCAGGGGATCACTGGGACAGAACAGCCTCCACTCCCACATTGGAGGCATCCACCTCCACAATGAACTGACGCTTGGGGTCAGGTATCTTAAGGACTGGTGCTGTGGTGAACAGTCTCTTTAGCTTTTGGAATGCCCCTTCAGCCTCTGGACTCCACTGAAAAGTAACTTCGGGGGAGGTTAGGGCATGCAGCGGTGCCGCTACGGAACTGAAATTGTGGATAAACTTACGGTAAAAGTTGGCAAACCCCAGAAGTTGCTGCACTTTCTTCTGTGACGTGAGAGGTCGCCAAATAGCGACAGCACTAACTTTCTCGGGGTCCATTTGGACGTGGTTAGGGGAGACTATATCAGGCAGGTCAACAAGCGCTTATTTTTATAACAACTCCCCAAAACGCCCGAAAATAAGGGAAAATTAAATAGGGCGACATCACATCAGGAAGTATGAGATCACGTTAGGGGAGGAACAATATCACATCACAACAGGAAATATGACATCACATCGAGGGAAAATCAGGAAAATATTGGGAAATAGAAAATAGGGTAGGCAGAGTCAAAATAGCCTAAACCATAAAGATAAAGAGAAATTGCTGAATCATATGTAAATTGAAAACAGGTGGCGCCTTACAGACGCCAAAGAGTATAAAAGAAGGGTTTTTTTTAAGGGATTTTGCTGATTTCTCTGATCTCGCTTGGAGGTTGTTTGGAGATCGGACCTTTGAGATCAGCTGCTCTCTTTGAATTGTTTTTGTAATAGATTGTGACTTGAAATAAACGAGTGTACCTTTCCTTATATGCTGTGCTGAGATTTGATTTGTTTTAAGTAGTTCTGAATTATTATAGTATAACAAAGAATGAGATTGGACAACAACCGAGTAAGTGAAGAGGGACCTAGAACATCCACCGGCGTATGTCCCCTCAGAGAGGGCTCTGAGTTCCGACAAACCCCAGGAACGAGACTGAGGAGGCGTGAAATTCACATTTCTCCGCCTTAACGAACAGTTGGTTCACCCATAGGCAACTCAAGACCTGACAGACGTGATGCTGGTGAGTGGCTAAATCGGGAGAAAAAATAAGTCTGTCATCTAAGTACACAAAGACAAAGTCATTTAGATACTTACATAGGACTTTGTTTATGAAACCCTGAAAGATGGCTGGGGAGTTGCAGATCCTGACCAGATAGTATGCATTCCGCAGGTCTAACTTGGTGAAGATTTGCGCCTGCTGGAGCAGCTCAAAGGTGGAGGAACTGAGTGGGAGCGGGTACCGGTTTTTATGATGTCATTCAAGGCGCTTTAGTCAATACATGGCCAAAGCGAGCCATCCTTTTTTCAGACAAAGAAGAAGCCCATTCCTGCCGGTGATGTGGACGGGTGAATAATACCGGATGACTATGTATTCATTCATGGCCTTTTTTTCAGGACCCGATATGGCGTACAGCCTTGCTTTGGGAATGGTGCACCTGGCAAGAGGTCTATGGCACAGTTTCAAGGCCGATGAGGAGGGAGGGACAAGGCTTTGGTTTTGCTAAAAACTTCCCCCAGGTCATGGTAGCATTGCGGCACACTCGACAGATTGGGATAGTCGTTGGGAGCCGGTGCAGCTTCCGGGTTGGCCTTCTTTACCTGTAATCTGTGAGCAGAAGGGGACAGGGCCAACAAGACAAACTACAGGCAGGATCCCAGCTCCTGGAAACCCCTGTTTCCCAGATTATGTAGGGTTTGTGGGCTTGCAACCATGGAAAACCTAATACTAATGGATGATGAGTGCAACTAATAAGGTGAAAGGAAATGGGCTTTGTATGGGATTTGCCGATAATCATGGTGTAGGTTTCCATCCTGTGGGTGACCCTGCTCAAAAGCTTATTCAGTGATCGGGCAGAGACGGGTTGAGAGAGGGGTTCCATCCGGATTTTCAATCTTTTGGCCAAGGTACTATCTATTAGGCTTTTGTCAGGTCCTGAATCTATAAATGACTGCAAGGAAAGAGCTCTACCTTTAATCAATAGCGTGATCTCCGTCAGTGTGCGGGGAGGGAAATGTGTGGATTGAACAAGGTTTCAATTTTACAATGATGGTGCAAACTAGCTAGCACCATTTCAGTTTTCCCTCCTTGAATCGCCACCTTATCGTGGTGGAGGAGTTTGCATGTCCTAATGATCCTGGGAGCTATGTTGTCAGGAGCAATATGCCCCTGGTAGGGTCACCCAAGGCAAACAGGTCCTGGGTGAAGGTCCAGATTAAGCGCGGTTCACAAGACCTCTATGAGCAAAATGATATCAAGGACACGGTTTCTCTTGCCAAGATGCAGGTTACTGGGGTCCTCCCCAGGATACAGGTCTGGGCGGGGGCTTGAAGGCGAGCACCTGGCGGTCGGGCTTTTGCCCATGGAGGTCAGCCGGGCCCAGCCCAAAGAGGAGACATGAGTCCGCCCTCCCATGGACCCACCACCTGTGGGAGGGGCAATAGGGGTTGGGTGCAATGTGAGTTGGGTAGCAGCCGAAGGCATGGGTTCTGCTGGACCGATCCTCAGTTACTGACTCTGGCTCTTGGGACATGGAATGTCACCTCTCTGGTGGGGAAGGTGCCTGGGCTGGTGCATGAGGTTAAGAGATACCGACTAGATATAATTGGGCTCACCTCAACACATAGCTTGGGCTCTGGAACCACCATTCTCAAAAAGGGCTGGACCTTATTTCATTCTGGAGTTGATGGGGAGAGGCGGCGAGCTGGTGTGGGCATCTTAGTTGGGCATCCCCGCCTTGGTGCCCAAACATTGGGGTTCTCTCTGGTGGACGAAAGGTAGCCTCCCTCCACCTTCAGGTGGGGGGACGGGTCCTGACTGTTGTTTGTGCTTATTCACCAAATAACAGTTCAGAATACCCACCCTTTTTGGAGTCCTTAGGGAGTGTGCTAGAGAGTACTACCCCTGGGGACTCTCTTGTCATCCTGGGAGACTTCAATGCCCATGTGGGCAATGATAGTGTGACCTGGAAGGGTGTGTGGTAGGTATGGCCTCTCCGATCTGAACCTGAATGGTGTTTCGTTGTTGGACTTCTGTGCTCGTCATGGTTTGTCCATCATGAACACCATGTTTAAACCTAAGTGCACATGGCACCAGGACACCTTAGGCCACCGTTTAATGATCGACTGAAGGCAGCCTTTCAGACCTGGGAGACCCAAGCATGTAGTTAGGGTCTCCTGGGAATGTTTGGCGGAGTCTCCTTTCAGAAGGGCCTTCAACTCACACCTCCGGCAGAACTACTGCCACATCCCAATGGAGGCCAGGGACATAGAATCCGAATGGGCCATGTTCCAGGACTCCATTATTGAGGCGGCAGCCTGGAGCTGTGGGCAGAAGGTTATCGGTGCCTGTCTTGGAAGCAACCCCCAATCCATGTGGTGGACACCTGCGGTAAGAGGAGCTGTCAAGCTGAAGAAGGAGGCATATCAGGTCCTTTTGGCCTGTGGGACTCCCAAGGGAGCAGACGGGTACTGAAAGGCCAAATGTGCTGCAGCCCGGGCTGTCGCCGATGCAAAATCTCAGGTGTGGGAGGAGTTTGGTGAGGGCCTGGAAAAAGACTATCAGTTGGCCTCGAAAAGGTTCTGGACCACCATCCAGCTCCTCAGGAGAGGGAAGCAGTACTCCACAAACACTGTTTACAGTGCAATGCTCACCTCAAGTGGGGATGTTGTCGGGAGGTGGAAGGAATACTTTGAGGACCTTCTCAATCTCACCAACACACCCTCTGTGGAAGAGGAAGAGCCTGGGGGTTCAGAGGGGGGTCTGCCTATCACTGGAGCTGAGGTCACTGAGGTAGTTAAAAGGCTCCTTGGTGGCCAGGCTCCGGGGGTGGATGAGATCCGCCCTGAATACCTCAAGGCTCTGGATGTGGTAGGACTGTCTTGTTTGACAAGTCTCTACAACATCGCGTGGTTTTGCCGTACCTTGGCAAACCGAGGGAGTAGTTCCCCTTTTCAAGAAAGGGGACCGAAGACTGTGTTCCAAATATTATGGGATCACACTCCTCAGCCTACCCGGGAAAGTCTATTTAGGAGTACTGGAGAGGAGGATCCGGCCGATAGTTGAACCTCAGGTTCAGGAGGAACAATGTGGTTTTTGTCCTGGCCGCAGCACTCTTGACCAGCTCTACACACTCTGGAGGGGGCATGGGGGTTTGCTCAACCAGTCCACATGTGGTTTGTGGACTTGGAGAAGGCTTTCGACCATGTCCCGCGGGCTATCTTGTGCGGTGTGCTCCAGAAATATGGAATACCAGATTCTTGCTATGGGCCGTTTGATCTCTGTATTGCCAGAGCCAAAGCTTGGTCCGCATTGGTAACAACATGTCGAATTCGTTTCCAGTAGGGGTTGGACTCCGCCAAGGCTGCCCTTTGTCACCGGTTCTGTACATAATTTTTATGGATAGAATTTCTAGGCGCAGTCAAGGTGTTGAGGGGTTCTGGTTTGGTGGCCATAGGATCTCATCTCTGCTTTTTGCAGATGACATTGTCCTTTTGGCTTCATCGAGCCAGGACCTTCAGCTTTTGCTGGAGCGATTCGCAGCTAAGTGTGAAGCAACTGGGATGAGAATCAGCACCTCCAAGTCTGAGGCCATGGTTCTGGAAAAGGGTTAAATGCCCCCTCCGGGTCTGGAATGAGCTATTGCCCCAAGTGGAGGAGTTTAAGCATCTCGGGGTCTTGTTCACGAGTTAGGAAAGGATGGAGCAGTGCAGCCTCTGCTGTAAAGCAGAGCTTGTCCGAACCGGCCCGTTGTGGTGAAGAGGGAACTGAGCCAGAAGGCAAAGTTCTCAATTTACCAGTTAATTTACGTTCCTACCCTTACCTATGGTCACAAGCTTTGGGTAGTGACCAAAAGAATGAGATTGTGAATACAAGTGGCTGAAATGAGCTTCCTTCACAGGGTGGCAGGTTTCTCCCTTAAAGATAAGGTGAGAAGTTCTGTCATCTGGGAGGAACTCCGAATAGAACCGCGGCTCCTTCGCGTTGAGAGGAGCCAGTTGAGGTGGCTCGGGCATCTGATTAAAATGCCTCCCGAACGCCTCCCTGGTATGGTGTTTCAGGCATGTCCAACACGCTGGAGGAACTACGTTTCTCGGCTGGTCTGGGAATGCCTCGGCGTCCCCCTGGAAGAGCTGGAGGAAGTGGCTGGGGAGAGGGACGTCTGGACCTTACAGCTTAGGCTGCTGCCCCCACGACCCAACCCTGGAAGAAGCGGAAGATGATGATGATGATGATGATAATGAAGAACATGGTTTACCCATGTGCTCCTTGAGGCAGGAGTGCCGAACCTTTTGGCCAGACACGATTCCACACAATGATCAGCTTGTCCACAATAGAAACAGGCTCCCTCTCACAAGCGGCTTTTGCACTCTTTTGGGTTCAGCTGGGCGCATCCTAATTGCATGGTCTCCTCCGGACCCGGAGACGGCGCTCGCCCAGCATTGGGTGAAGAAACCGTAGACCCACAATGAAGCCGGTTATCGATTTGGGTCGCCAGATCAACCAGATCTTCAAACTCGGCAGGAATCTCGTGTGGAGCTAGATGGTCCTTAATCTGGTCATTGAGCCCATTGACAAAAGCATCTTTGATGGCCGGGGAGTTCCAGCCACTGTCAGCTGCCAGCATGCGGAAGTCTATGGCGTAGTCTATCACCCTTCACGACCTTTGTCGCAGCCCAAGCAGGGCTCTCAAAGGAGTGATCAAACAGCCTGGTGAGTGTTTGAGCGAACTGTTGGCACCCCGCTATGCATTGGGCCCATTCAGCCATAGCCCACGCCGCCGCTCTTCCCAATAGATAGGATATCATGAAGGCCACCTGAGTTTGATCTGAGGAGAAGGCTTTAAGACCATTCTTAAAGTGTACGTTGCATTACACTAAAAATGAGCGGCACCTCCCCGATTCTCCCGAATACTTCTCAGGTGGCGCTAGGCGAATGGGTCGAGGCATGTGGGTCACTGGTGGCGGGGTTGAGGCTGATGGTGGAGACGCCGGCATGGTGGGTGGGGGTGAAGCCAGCTGCACTAGGTGCATGGAGATTTGCCGCAGCTGTGCGCTCAGCTGATTCACCTGCGCCCACACATCCAGTTGGAACTGGTCCTGGTGATCCTGAGTTGCTGCACTCCGGCGGCCAGGGCTGGACTTGGAGAAAAAAGGAAGGCCCTGGAATTTTTGGTTTAGACAGGCCCTCGACAGCCAATTGACTTTAACCTGTGTGCTTGTTGTCATATTTACCATACTATATGTATCGTGATGTAGAGAAGTGTAACGTACCTTATATACAGCTTATTTGCTTCAACCACTTCAGTCATCTCCATGCATTCACATGCAGCTGCAATTCAATAAAAATTGGTAAAGAATACATAAAGCAGATTAATTCATTCATTCACATTTAATTATGAAATGATTGTCAAAGTTTAGTGTAACTGTGAGTTAATATTTATCTGACAAAGGTATGAAATAAATGTCAATAATTTTGCATCAGGCTGCTAACATTTGCTTATTTGGTGACTAGTTTACTTGTAATGAACTGTGTAATCTTTTATGTCATATTTTATGGCATACATAAAATGTGATTTGTATGAGACTAATCAAGGAGAGGTAGGACTGAACCTGACAAATCACAGATCTATACTGAATACGACCAATTGTAGTTTAATCCTTATGACATATAACATGCACTTTACTAAATAATACATAGTTGTTCTACAGAGCTATGTTCTAAATTTATTTTTTCACTGTTTCTCTGAATTTACGTTGCTCTTTGTCCCTGTCAAAACAACTCTGTGGCCTTTTTGTATTGACGTATTTATGTCATAATTTTGCTGGTTTTGTTCCCTTAATCAGGGGTTTTAACAAAAATCTTGCCTGTATAAGCTACAGCATTGCACTTGTCTGCACATTTGCCTTAACTCTGTTACCAGCTGTGTAATGGTCCCAGCTTCACACTTCTCAGGAGTTTCCCTGACACTCTCCCCCTGCAGGTCTCCCTCAGCCTGCCCCCCCCTTCCTCCTGTGTTTCCCTGACACTCTCCCACTGCAGGTCTCCCTCAGCCTAGCCCTGGCCCTCCACCTCCCCCTCCTCCTCCTGTGTTTCCCTGACACTCTCCCCTTGCAGGTGTTCCTCAGCATGTCTCTGGACTACAAGCCCGCACTATGGCAAATTGTTAACATCCGCGGACTGTTCAGAGTGGGCGGGCATTTGCCGTGCTACAAGGGGGCCGCGCAGCATCTGATTGGACTGTTTTATAACACACACATTTTCCCGGCCAGACTGGCCCCAAAGTACTTCAGCCCACCGGGAAAACTCCTGGTACTCCTGATTGCCATTCCAGGCCTGCTGGTGGGTATTGTGTTTAGCTGGATCTTGTGAGCCCAAATCTTTTGCTCCTGTGAGGTGAGCACATGATTAACCGGGTCTCTGTCTGCTGTGTCCATGTTCAGCCAGATCGTAATGTTACGAGGGCTCCAAGGAATAACAGACCCACAAACGGGACAAACTAAGCAAGATAGCATGAAAAGGGGTTCTTTATTTTGAGAACCAGAGAAGCAAAACCTGGAAGTAGTCATATAGTAAACGATCAGCTAGATCGCTGGCGTAGTGCGGGGCAACACTTGATCCCTGTCATTGCACAGACGATCTGGCAAAGGGACAGGGGAAATGCGGGGCTTTTATCCACGGGCGGTGATGGGGAACAGGTGGAGTTAACCAGGGCGAAGCAGACAATCACTGCACGCACTGGGGGGAAGTCGGGTGACCTGGAGAGAGAAGAGAGCCAGAACAGATCACAAGACAGGCAAAACTCTAACACTTCTGACGGGATATCACAAAAAGAAGAAAAGGCGGCAGGGGCTTGGTGGGAGGCTCGGACTGGCTTAAGCTTCCTTAAATGTAATTAAATTTTTGGTCTGTTTAACTTTATATTATCTGTGCTGTCGCTGGTTTTCTTTGAGAGCTTTGGTTTTCTCCAAAAGTTCACATAAATATGCATGAGGCTAATTGACTATTTCTATACGGTACCTTGGTGTGAATGGTTGTGTGTGTGTGGAAGCTGGAGTGGGGAGGCTGGAGCCCTTCCCAGCCGATTCCGGGCAAAGCCAGGGTACACCCTGAACAGCTTGCCAGTCTGTCACAGAGCCAACACAGACACTCCTATTCACAATCACATACATATTTAGTTCAATATGCTTGTCTTGGAACTGTGAAAGAAAACCAGACCACCTGGAGGAAACTTACACAAAGACATGATGAAAATACAATTTTTGCACAGAAATGTCCTCACTGGGCATGAATCTAAAACCTAGGACCTTCTTGCTGTAAGACATCAGTGCTAACCGCTATGCCACTGTGCTAATATAAACACATGGACTCATAATTATTTTGACAAATATTTTTATCAAACACACTGTACTTTAGGGTTGCATCTACAAATACTATGAAAAAAGGGAGCTTTATGTTAACTGTGACCAAAAGTGCTATCGGGATGGCTCATGAAATGGACCATCACACAGTGGAAACATTGTATTGTGTTCAGATGAATCAGTATTCTGTGTCTTTGTAAGAAATGGACACTGTGCGCTCTAAAACAAAGACAAAAAGGACTATCCAGACTTGCAAGCAACAAGTAAAAAAAGCCATGCTATGAGGTTGTATCAGTGTCCTTGGCAAAGATAACTTAGATAACTTAGGTAACTCAAAGGCATGGCTGCTTAAAAAGAGTGTGCAGATACTCAACAGGCCTGTCTGCAGTCCTGACCTGACCCCAATAGAGAATGTGTGTAGAATTTTTCTAAATGATATATGTGAAAATAGTACTGTGATATTATACCCAGTAGGACCTTTATTTTTAGGACAAAACAACGCCTGAAACATTTCATCACTAGGATTCCTTATTCCAAATCATATAATATATGGCATATTGGCAAAATTACAAAACTGTAAGTTCTTCAACATTTTTTAAGTGCTTTGTTTTTTTTCCTAAATGTGTTGCAAAAATCAAAAGTAAAATAGTAATAGTCCAGAGATTATTATCAGCCTGTCCATACACATCTATATAAGTTAACGTTTCTCTAAGACCCGTGCTGCAGTATAAAACACAAAATGAACACTAAAAAAGACAATAAAAAAGATAAAATAATAAGCATAATATCATAAGGACAAAATGGTAGTAAAAAATGAAATGTAGAATGTTGAAAGTTTTTGAACTTTTTAGAAATTTCTGTATTTCTGCATAAATATTTAAAACATCAGATTCTCACACAAGCCCAAAAGTAGATAAACAGAACCCACTTAAACAAACAAGACAAAAAAGAAATAAAAATAAAAAGACAAATGGTCATTAACTTAATAATGCAGATTATTTAATTGTGCATATCTGTGAGTAGTAAAAATTTGTGAACTTTTGCCTTCAGACTCCATTGCTCAGTAATAATTTAACTAAATGTTTGTGTAAATGTTGATCAGTCCTGCACATCAAATCAAAGGCATTTTAGTCTATTCCTTCATACAAAACAGTTCATCTAGGGCTCCTTTTAGACCTTGTGGACTATTACATGCCTTGTTCTTAATGGGATCTTTGTTGTTAGACTACTGGAGAGAGGGTCAGCAGTTTTAAATGGTCTTGCAGGAAGACAACAACAAAGTCAAATCAAGATAAAGTCATTCTACCAAAGGATGTTTAAAGAAGAAAAGATTTAATGTTTTGGACTTAAAAAGAATATATAAAATAAATATATAATACATGTAATGTTTTGGAATTGCCAAGTTAATGTCCTTACTTAATTTAACAAAACAACATGTTGTTTGAGCAGTCCATCTGAGGAAACCCACCAACATCCCAAAGTTGAAGCTTTTTTCTGTGGTGTAATGTGGTAACCTTCCTCCAAGTTGATTTGGAGAACTAATCAACAGTTACCATAAGCCTTCAGCTACAGTGATCCCTGTATAAGGGGCTCTGAAAGCAAGGGTTCACATATTTTTGCCACTTACAGATAAAATATTGAATAATGTTTCACAGTACATGAATGACCATGTGTATGTTTTTGTGTAATACTTGTAACACTCACGGGGTATGTAATATTGGAACTTTTTCTAAATGACCAGGTTAAATGTTTTCATTTAATTTGTTTAATTGGTTTCTCTTTTCATTTTATTTTAATTTTAATTCATATTTATGAAGAAAATTTTAAAAGGTTCACAAACTCTCAAGCACCAACTGTACTTGATGGAGTAATGTGTGTAAAGTGACTTGTACTAGATTAAACTATCAATACAATGTAAATCCAGCCTTGAGAAGAAATTAGAGCAGTGTATAATAAACAATAATGTATGTTCAACATTCAGTATGTTGTGAAGTGCCAATTTTCAGTGTGTTAGTGTAGGAGGAGGGGGGCCAGGAAACTGACAGTGAGGATGGATTAGATGACACTGAATAAATCTCAGGTCAAGGAGCATCTGCTGAGGAGGAATCCAGTGATGAAGATGATGGCGATGTTGAAGCTGTTTTAACATTCATATCAAGGAATGGAAACTTATCCTGGTCTTCATCCCACCTGAAAATCCAGGATGGAAGCAGTGGAATTTTTTGAAGAGGAGGCTTTTCCTGGAGGAGTTGGGGAAATATGCATCCCACGGAACAATGCCAACATCTTCCCCAAGTGTCTGTCTCTGCAACATTGGTGACAGATATACAAGGCCAAGAAGCAAGATTTCCTGCTGCAAGAGATAGAGGTGACAAGAGGAAGAGGTGTATCTGTGTGCACCAACAGATGTCAAAACAAGCTTAATGTGCCACAAATGCAATGCATATATTTGCAAGAGACATGCAAAAACCTGTGCATATTGTCCAACATTTTTGCAAGTTTGAGTTAACCCTCTGCACCTGTTATGCAGGCACTAATGACAGACAGACCCAAAAGCAGGACAGGCTCGGCAGCTGTGGTAAATAGCAGGAATTTACTTAGAAAGACTAGAAAAAGGTAGCAATGTGCTAGACGAAAGGCGAGTTCTCAATGCTTCAATAACCAACTCTGGTCCTCCATGAAACATGTGACAATCTGGCAACGGAACGGGGGAAACGTAGGCCCTTTATCCCCATTCTAATCAGATGCCGGATCCACCTCAACTGGCTCCTCTCAATGCGGGGGAGCAGCGGTTACGAGCTCCTCCTGGATGACAGAACTTCTCACCCTATCTCTAAGGGAAAGCTCTGCCACCCTGCGAAGGAAGCTCATTTCAGCCGTTTTTATTTCGAACTTGTTCTTTCGGTCACTACCTAAAGCTTGTGACCATAGGTGAGGGTAGGAATGTAAATCAACTGGTAAATTGAGAGCTTTGCCTTCCGCCTCAGCTCCCGCTTCACCACGACGGACCGGTACAAGCTCCGCTTTACAGCAGAGGCTGCACCGATCCGCCTGTCAATCTACCGCTCCATCCTTCCCTCACTCGTGAACAAGACCCCGAGATCTTGAACTCCTTCACTTGGGGCAAGACCTCATTCCAGACCGGGAGGAATATTTTTTTTTGCTGACTGTCTTGCCACAGATGGTGTGGGTACTACCCTTAATATTTTAAGAAAGGGCACCCAACATTCATCAGTGCCCTCCAAAGTTAGCTTTTTGCTGTTGCTATTTTGTTTCATAAATTAGAAGTGCACATTCTCATTTATAACAAATTTAATTTACTATTTGAATGCAGTGTGCCATCATTTTGGGTATAATATCACAACCATTTCCCACCTGCATCTTTCCACGAGTCCTGGCAAGTTTAAATTTACTGGCCAGACAGTATATTTAATTCCTCATTTCTGAACATAAATAGCTTTTTAAGAAATTCTGTCCTATTCCTGCTCTAAACAACCTTACAGTTACTACTCAATACCTCAACTGTTAACAGTACCACTCAATTAATGTCCAACTTACCAGCATCTCCAAATCCATGTGTAAAATGTGATCTTTGATTCAACAGGCTTTTTTTCTTAAAATAATATGCTGCATAAGAGGATTGGGGAGATGTGCTGGATGTGATTGGATACACTGTATCAACTTAATACACAATGTATTTAAAACCAAATATATTTAGTGTGGTTTAATAGAAATGCCAACAGTAGTAAGTTTTACATGCCAGAAAATGTGCATGCATGACAGCACTTGCAATTGTCAGCATCTCATGTTTTGGCATTGTTTTTTCTTGGCCTCTGATTTTGGATAAAACCACTTTTTTATTTCTCCACTACAAGCACTACTAAATATATTATCTGGATTTTTTTTTTTCCAGAGCAGAAGTTTGACTTTAAAGTAATATTTTTTTTTACCTTGTCTTAGATTCCGGCACTTCCGTTTTCATGAATACTTGTGTGTGCACATGCTCCATGTCCTTTTATGGTGATTTAGGGGGTGTTTACCTACGCTAATTAGAACAATTGCCATACGCTTTACGTTTGAATTTTTTTTTGTTTGTTTGTTTTAAGACTAAGAGCACAGCTGAGCATTAAGAACATCATGAATCTGATAAATCTGACAGACTTTCCTCACAAATTTTCTTAAGAGCAAATTCACAAAAAAATGAAAAAAAAAAAAAAAAAAACACTCATGAAATCTGATTGTTGCAGATCTGATCCAGGCCTCATTTGAAGGTGGTTGTGATTTAGATTACAGTTGGGTTTCTAGAGCTGCATTTTCTGACCACACAAACTGAGTTTTAAAGTGTGTGTGCTCGTGCGTGTGTTCTATTGTGTTTTATTTCTAAATTCCTCTTCTAATTTTAACAGAGTACAACACCTTGATGATCTTGAGTGTGTGGACTTTGCTAAGGCCCTGTACATAGTGAGTGGGATGCAGGAATTATTAGAAATAGAACTGGTCATCATGTTCCTCTTCATTTTTTATACTACCCACCTTGTACCATATTGGCCCCTTTTTTGCATCTTGCACTTCTAAGTGAACTATGGTTATTGCATCCTATCATCTCCTCATGCCCCCCAACGCGCTAATTATGCTTTTTTTTTTTTTAATTAAACAAAGTAATTTTGTCATCTGTGGATGATGTTAAAAAAATTCCCACATCTTCTTTCCACACAGTTCATCTGTCTGTCTGCTCCCTGTCCATCTGTTCTTGGAGTGAAAAAACAAAAATATTGCTTTGCTGTAAAGTACAGTTTCATTTTCTGGCTAAATTTTAAAGAGTTTTAAGGATAATCAATTATCCTTACAAACTGACTCTTAATGTTGTGTCTAACAAACTCTTAATGTTGTGTCCTGAGGGTATGCAAACTTTTTTCACCCACCTTGCCCACTGTGTCACTGTTATTTGGTCTAATCAAAGGTAAATGTAAAGTAGGACAAAAGGGAAATAAGTGACAGTGATTTGTCAATTTGTCTGAAGGACGACACAAAAGCAGCTTATCTCATGACTACTAAGAAATGGTCTAGGGATACCACTAACTGATCCTGCAAGTTAGTCAAGGTGTTACTGACCAGCCTAACTGCTGTAAATGTATAAATACTTTGGTGAGCTTCATGCATAATGTTGCACCATGACACTTTGGCACATTTGGGCCCTTCCAGTCGCAGACACGCTCTGGCAGTGGGAGGACTTCTCTTTACATTCAGCTTTAATGAAGAAGCTTCTTTTCACACATTAAATACACATAACAACATCTAAGCAAATCATCCTTCAATACTCAAGCAACAAATTACAAACATATCACTAAAGGAGTAGAAAGATGAAGTGTAGCTTCTGATCAGAACACTTTTTAAGTTCTGCCACCATGTGATCTTTGCCACTTGCTCTGCTTCCTTTTGTTAGTGATTCCACGTCTGTGGCCTCCAAATAGCATTTTTTTTCAGGCCTCCACTTCCCCTACAAGGATTACTATCTCCATCTCCATTTAATTCCTTTTTTCATGCTTTTCTTGCCTGCAGTCATTATTCACAACAATGAAAGAGCAATTGCATGGCAGGCTCATTTATCAGACCGCATTCATGAGGTGATTTGCTTTTGATCATTGTTACAAAAAGGCATGTACAGGGCAAAAGCTAAGTTCTTTGCAATTAGATCTTATTAATTTTGTTTGTCAGAGGATGAAGTTGCTTGAAAGTTTTTGAAAGTAAACAGATGAACAACCACATATGCTGATGCCTTCTCTGAGAGTTTACTTTATTTTTAGACTGGCAGACAAATCCAAAGATTTGAACACAGTTTAGGAAACAATCAGAAACCAGACAGTCAACAAACAGAATATCAATAATGCGACAGTAATAAAACACAGTAAACAAAGAGAACAGGCAGCAAAATGATAATAGATGATAAGTGATTTGCAGATCAAGCTTTGCAGATTCCCAACAAGAGGGATATGATCCAGAGGAATAATACTGGACCCTAGCCCAACATCCTGAACCCCAGCAGTCCAGTATTATTTCTATGGACTGTATACCTCCTAATCAATCAAATACTCCAGCCTTCTTGATCCTTGGCAGGACACATTGGCTATCAATGTTGAGAGGCTCAGTGGGTGTGGTGAGAGGGGAGACTGATGACAGTAAACTTAGTGAAACTGTGTTTGAGTAATGAAATGTGGAAAGTTAAATGATGAAAGAGTTTACAATGTCTGGATAGGTCCAGTTTGTAAGTAACTTTGTGGAATGGCCTAAAATTCTGTATGATCTGATGTAGAGAGCATTGAGCTTTTTGCATCCAGCTGTTCTTTGAATGTCTTTAGTGTCTAGCCATATACATAGACTTTGAAAAAGACACATACTTAAATTCCTAACTTCTCAATAAAACTAGACATAATTTCACCAGATTCAAAGCCTGTGGGAGGTGCTGGTATTGATTGATGAAGACTTTTGATTTGTGATAACTTTTGATAAAGACTTTTGACTATTGATCGATAAGTGCTGTTCTTAAACTGAACTAATTGGAATTATTACAATTGGGTGCTGGTTGAAGCCTGATATACAGTACTAAAGCTGATTATTTACACCTGATTGAGTTTAGAAGTATTTTTGGGAGAGTGTGATCCTTCAACCATTGTAAAAAAACTTATCCCTCTCATCCGCTCTCTTCCACTTCTGCTCTGCTCTCCCTCTGGACAGTCACTAAGCACTTAGGAGAGACTTCAATAACGAAACAGCACAACGAAGTAAACCGAATTGTTTATTTAAGCACTCTAAGGAGACCTTCAAACAACAGCGGTATTTAAACAGTCTAGGGGGTTGTGAGTTTCCACAGAGAACAATAACAAAAAGAGTGTGTGTGTGTTTGTGTGTAACAGGGTCTAATAAGGTCAAAGAGGGGTCAACCTATGGAATTTACTAAGTGCAATTCAGATTAATCCTCCCTTTTTATACCCAATTCCAAGAGGGTATAAACTATCAATTAGGCCAAGGGAAATAATCCGCTGGGAATTCCGTGAAAGAGGCTGATAGGCAGATAACATGTGAGAAAAAGAATTCTGCACGCATGAGAAAATACATGGTCCAAACAGACATAATAATAAAAGCGCAACCACAATGGGGATCACTATGGAAAGATATGGTGCCCATTGTCCCAACAAAGTATAAAGCCCACCCCAGCCCCACCCTTGTACTCTCTTTTCATCATCCTTTAATGCTTTTACGGAAGCTCACATTTGCTCGACAGCCTGTCCGATAGTGTCATGTTCATCGTCATTTGCAGGAGTCAATGTACAACAACTTTCACCCATGATCGCACATATACCCCCCTTTTCTGCTAGTAGAATGTCCAGAGCTATTCTATTTTGTTTTGTGGTTAGACGAAGGGCGGCTAACTCCTTCCTGATGCTTTCAATGAAAAAAAGTTACTTTGGATGTAAATGGGGTACCTTTGTCTGATTCAATAGCGTGAGGCACACCATATCTAGGAATGATTTCCTTAGCTAGTACTCTGGTGACTACTTTAGTATTTTTTCTACTGCATGGAAACACTTCTACCCATCTAGAAAATTTATCAACCATCATTAACAAGTGAACTTAAATGTACCACATGTGGGCATGTGTATGAAGTCAATTTGCCATTCTATAAATGGAGAAGTTGGTATTGGAAGGTTTTCATGTTTGGCAGGAGTTTTGGTGATATTATTTTATCCACAGATTAGGCACCTGGAAAGGATAGAATCAATTGTGCTAGTCATATTAGTGATACAAAAAGTTTCACTACTCCTTTCACCCTTTCACCCTCCTTTGTTCACGATAAGTCACACTGTGAAATTCGCACATGAGGAAAGAAAGGCAATGTGAAGGTAAACACAAACGATCCTTTTCACAATATGACAAATCATCAGAAGCAACATAAGCATTCTCAGTCTGCCAGTAAGCAGTGTCATTGGGCGATGCAGAGACCTGCAAGGAATACAAATCCAAATCTGGAATAAGAGTGCTTGCTAATTGTGTGACGTTTACACCATCATGTAGCTCACATTCAGGAAAGAAAATCTGTTTGGCAGCGGCATCTTTAGCCGCACGGTCAATGAGCAAATTACCTCTAACCCCAGGAGAATCACCGTGGGAGTGTGCTTTTATTTTGCTGATAGCCAAAGTGCGTGTAAGGTAGCACGCATCAATAAGGTGCTGAACTAGAGGAGAATGTAAAATAGGTTTTCCTTCTGCAGAGCGAAAACCACGAGACTGCCATATACGACCAAAATCATGAGCTATACCGAAAGCATAGCATGAGTCCGTATATATGTTGACATCCTTACATTCAGAGAGAACAAATGCCCGTGTAATTCTATGCGTTAGTAAGGCATGAGACAGCATGCCCCATTGTGTCGAATGAGGAAGTGGATCTGATCTCTAAATTGCTAGTGGAACAAAGAATGGTTTTATAACCAGACCTGCGCTGTGCATTATTATGTTGCATCTCTAAGTTCTGAAGGACCTGTTTGACCAGATGTGGAGAATGCAAAATCATAGGATGTGATAGTACTAATTTTTCAGTATCTTGCACCATTAGTGCACAGGCAGCAACAGCCCTAAGACACTCAGGCAACCCCTGGGCGACAGTGACAAGGGTTTTAGAGAGAAAAGCACAGGGTCTCACCCCCCCACCCCCATTGGTTCTGGGCCAGAACCGCTGATGCAGTGCCACCGTGTTCACAAGCATAAAGGTGAAATGGCTTCTGGTAGTTTGGTAAGCCCAAAGCTGGGGCAGAGCAGAGCGAGCTACGAAGAGGCCTCGTTCATGTCAGGAGTCCATGAGAATGGCTGCTGCAGTGGGTCTTGGTGAGAACGCAAACGTTTGTCATAAAAGCAACAGTCCAGTATCCATTGCCTACAATAGTTGATAAGTCCCAGGAAAGCCAGTAGAGTGTGTTTAGTGGCTGGGCGTTTAGTTTCCAGGGTAACCTTAATCCAATTCTGGGAAAGGTGTTTACTACCTTGTGAGAGTTCAAACCATTATAGTCTGATACAACACAGATGTGAGATAAGAAGTAAAGCCTAGATAAACACAGAGAAAAAGTCACACGACCCAAACTTAAAGGTTAATGCAAATAAAACACAGGAGGTAGACAATAATAAGAAATATACAAACAATAAACAGAATTAATTAAATATTTCCCTTCAACCATCTTAGTAATTATTCATTCATTCATTCGTTCATTTTCTAAACTGCTTAATCCTAATTGGGGTCATGGGGAGGCTGGCATCTCAGCCAATTCTGGGCAAGAGCAGAGTACACCTTGGACAGCTCGCCAAGCCATCACAGTGCAGAAATAAAAGAAATGCCTCCTCTTTATAAAAGTTAGCAATGGTTCTTTTACATGACTCTCACCACAGACAGTGAGAGACATGACTGGCCTTTGATAACCCAGTTAGCTGTACTGGGGGACAGCAGTGACAACTCTGTGATAGTGGGGCTTTCACCCCCGACCTTCGGATCAGTATTTTAGCACCCTGCCATGGGTCCACAGTTACTATTTTTTTTATTATTTTTTAAACTTTTTCTAATAATTTTTTTTTTGGCTACTACTTTTATTTGGCTGCTACTTTTATTTTGCTAAATAACAATATATAATATATAATAGTATTCACAATCTGACTGACTGTTGAGCTGTATGGAAATGAGTGAATGTGGCTATCTCAGCTGTGTTTTGGGGGTTCTATTTAATGAAGTTGTTAGGTGTCTTCTCTCAAACTAAAGATTATTTAGATATTTGTCCTCTTGCTCAGTTGTGCACCAGGACCTTAGGCTGTTACGTTATGAAACCAGACATGTGGTTGAACCCAAAAGCACACCCAGAGGCGAGATGAAAATTTAAAGGATTTTATTGAGCACGAGAGGGGAAGCAGAAGGAACCAGGGACCCGGGTGGTGAGGGAGGATTCAGTGTAGATGGGGCAGAAGCGCTGGACAAGCAATCCCGGAAGAGTGTCTGTACATGTAGCAGAGATGGGTGGAAGCACTGGATGAGCAATCCTGGTAGAGTGCGTGTGTGCGTGTAGTAGAGATGGGTCAGAAGCACTGGACGAGCAACTTCGGAAGAGAGTGTATCCGTGTAGCAGAGATGGGGTGGAAACGCTGGGGCTCGAGTAGGCACTGGAAGGAAGCAAAAATCACAGTCATTTAAAACTGGACTGAGAAAACACAAACACGAATAGCACAAGACGTTCTATAGCGAACTGCCCGAGATACCACGTAAGCTGCGAGAATACTCTGGCGCCGGATGAGCCTCCCAACAGTGCTTAAATGCTGGTGGTGATTGCCGGAGATCCGGAACAGGTGTGCAGGTGTGGGTGGAGCCCCAAGCTGCCAGAAGCCGTCCTATCTCTGTGAAAAAAACAAAAGGAGACACCATGCAAGAAAACATAGGCAAAACTAATGCACTAGTGAACACAATCACCACACAGGCTTCTCTATTTATTATGGTTAAAACCAATTTGTAGTGTTTTGTGAAGGGTGTTCTGTCAAAATTGTCTTTGGCCATTTGGAGTCTATAATCCAGACATTCTAGCAATAGGACAATTTTATTAATTCTTTATTAACCCCAATAGGTTTCCTCTGTGCTGACATAATTGCAAAAAGTTGTTAAATTTTGCTTTTATCATGATAAACTTGGATTAATTAATACAATGTGCCATTGGAACACAAGTATGAAAGTTTCTGAAAATGGGCCTCTGTAAATATACAGAATATATTAATGGAAAAGTAATTATGAGGTACATAATTCATACAACTGAGAATGTAATATGAAAATGGGTAAAATTTTCACAAATGAAATCACATGGCACAATTGTCGCTGACTAGCAACATGAACAGCATAAGACACAACACACAGAGCCCACTATCTTGCTTTATAATATTCTGTATGTTTTTGTATGACCACTATTCCTGCTGTTTTAAGTTAGCTAAATACCTGGGGTCTTGAAAGGACACAGAGGTCAATGAAAAGGCTTTACATACCAAGTTTTGTGTTGATCTGGTCAGCAGTTCAGAAGCACATGACAAATAACTACACAAATAATGCATTATGTCACCGCTGCAATTCGATTGACACATAACTCTGATGTTCTCTGACATGTAGACTTTTCCTTGTCAATGTAGCTGGTGCATATGCCAACAACTTATAAGTGCAATTTTGCATCAATTGAAGGTACAGTTAATTAGAAGTATTTAAATATAATAATCATTTAAGAAAAATTGGGTTAGAATTGGCATTTTACAGATTGCTTTCAAATTTAAGATCGTGTGAATATGTTCTTGTGATTGCGGACAAGAAATTTCAAATGACTGATGCTGTAGTATCTGTCATCTATCAGTATGCTGAAGTGTGGTAATTGATATTGGCTTAAATGCATAATAATTCAGTGCTATTGCAAATTTATTAGCTTGTGGCCACCTTGTTTTTTGATATAGCTTCATATTTTTCACCATGTAGACAGAGGTTCTTTAAAGGGTCTTGCACTCTAAATTGTGTGTTGATCAGACCAGCAGTTGAGTCACATAAATATCATTCATTCATTCATTTTTTGAACCGCTTAATCCTAATTAGGGTCGCGGGGAGGCTGGCGCCCATCTCAGCCGACTCGGGGCGAGGGCAGAGTACACCCTGGACAGCTCGGCAGGCCACCGCTGGGCAGAAACATGCTGACGGCTATGCAGCCTATTCTTGATGAAAGTCAGCAATGGTTATTTTACATGCCTCTCACCATAGACAGTGAGAAACATGGCTGGCATTTGATAGCCCAGTTAGCTGCACTGGGGCCCATAAGTATTAAATATTAAAAATAAGACACATTATGTCACTATTACAATTTAATTAACACATTACTTTGATGTTCTTTCATGTAGCAACTTTTCATTTACAATTTACTTAGAGCACAGCCCAAAGGCCCTACAATTGCATTGTTGCATCAATACTTTTGAATAAATACACATATTAAAGGTTGGCTAAAAAAAGTGGTGTATTCAAACGAATCTGTGATATTTAATGGATTGGTTTCCAGTATGAAATATCATATCAATGAGGCCTTCTCATTGACACAAGAAATTTTTTAATTATTGATGCAACAATTAATGATATTGGCTCATTTGCATATTGATCATGAAATAGCAGTATTTATTTATGTATTTATTTATTGATTAATTGATTAATTGATTAATCGTCTCCAGGTGTCTATGTTTTTTGACCTTGCAGCTTCTCCTTTATAATTTAAGTTGGGAATAGATTCAACTTGATGAGTATCATATTTCATGCCAACTGGCCCAGTTATTTAAAATATGTAATTTATTAATTTTCTAAGCTGCTCAATCCTAATTTAGGGTCACAGGGAGGCTGGCGCCTATCTCAGCCAACTCTGGATGAGGGCAGGGTACACCCTTGCACAGCTAGCAAGGCCATTGCAAAGCCAATACACACAGCCATTCACACTCCCACTCACACCTTGGGGTGATTTAGAACAGCCAATTAGCCTATTATGCATGTTTTTTGACTGTGGGAGGAAACCAGAGTACCCAGAAACAACCCATGCAAGCACAGGAAGTGGTCCAGAGTCCTTTCACACCTGGTGGGGCAGCTGATATGTGGTAAAAGTTTGGCACTGCACTTTTGAGGTTAGCACTGTGAAGTCCCCCAGCACAATAAGCGCAGCATCCCGGTGCTGAGTCTAATACTGTGTGAGTGCTTCATGCAGCTCGCACAAAGCAGTGTTCGTGTCCTCCTGAGGTGGAATGTAAACGGCGCTGACTATGACCGATGTAAACTCCCAAGGAAGATGAAAAGGATGACATTTGATGGTCAGTAGTTCCAGGTTGGGTGTGCAGGAGCAAGTGAGAGGAACAATGCTTGCGCTGTTGAACCAGCTGTTGACTCCATTGTTCTGTCCATGCAGTGAACCGAGAAAAACTTGGCCGGCTGGATGGCGTGTTCCGGCACTGCTGGGTTCAGCCATGTCTCGGTGAAGCAGAGAAAATTGCATCGTTGAATGTCTCTCTGGAACTTTACCCTGGCCCTACGTTTATCAAGCTTATTCTCCAGAGACAGGACATTGGTGAGCAGAATGCTGGGCAGAGGTGTGCGGTGTGCACGAGCTCTCAGCCTGTTCACCGGCTTGTTTCTCCCAGTGCCACAGCTTCGAGTCCTGTCCCTTGTTCTCCCTCACGATCTCCTTCGGCCAGCTTGGATCTGGGGTTAAAAACGCTGAATTGTGATGAATTTCAGGTAACTGAAGCAAGCAATTGCCATGCAATTAGATGAGCTCCCAAAGTCTCTCGATAGATACTTCCCCACAAGGGAGATTTATATATAGATATATTTATATATAGGTTATATACATAGATATCGATAGGTCATAGCCGTTCATGTTTAGTGTTGCAACAGAAGATGTCAATGATGAATGTCTCAACAAAATCACTGAACTTCAGTAGAGCCAGGTTCAACAGCAACTCTTCAGAACAATAACACTCTCAATGTTTTGGTGTCACCAAATCGTAGTCTCTCATAGCTCATAACCCTTGAGATTTTCATACAATTTGCAAGCAATCCTTTGAGTTTCCCGGCTCGGTTGTTAATCACAGGCTCCGCCCTGATCACCCCACCTGGTTCTCATCAGTGCTCCTGAATAAAGA
>JAOUQZ010045892.1:0-26844 GCA_028564935.1 Neosilurus hyrtlii | reverse complement strand
CACACACACACACACACACACACACACACACACACACACACACACACACACACACATACACACACATACACACACTTTATTATTATTCATTATTTTGAAGGTTTGCTGCTTGGTTTTTTTTTTTGTTTTTGTTTGTTTTTTTTGTTTGTTTTTTTAGATTAGTTTCACATCATGTCAAAAGAAATCAGGTCTGCACCACTTCACCCAAAAATCATTCATCCATTCATTTTCTGAAGCGCTTAATCCTAATCATCGTGGGGAGACAGGCGCCCATCTCAGTCGACTCTGGGCAGAGTACACCCTGGACAGCTCGCCAGGCCATCGCAGACCCAGAAAGCATCCTCCATCATCTGTCTTCCATTCTTTCCACATGCTGCAGTTTGCATGTTCTCCCCCTGTTTGTATGGGTACTTGGGTTCCCATTTACAGTCCAGTATGTACATTAGGCTAAGCTGTTCTAAATTGCCCCTAGGTGTGAGTGTGAATGGTTGTATGTGCGTTGACCTTGTGATGGTCTGGCAAGCCTTTGCCCAGTGATGGCTGAGATAGGCTCTGGTCCCCCCCGACCCTGACAGAATTAAGCGGTTCAGCAAATGATTAATTTGAATATTTGTGTGATTAATATCTATACAACTCAAAAAAAAAGATTTTTTCCTTTGTTCCGATGAAAGTTATTAAGATTATTTGTAGGACGAAGTGATACCGAAATACAGAATTAACTTGTCGCGCGGAACCATTGTAAAGACATTCTGTTCCTGCACGGTCATTTAGTGACGTTGCACAACTCTGTTGCTGTGCTAGTTGTTAGCTTGAGGTATATTTTTTTAACTCGGCACAATTTCGAGGTCATTTTGAGGTACTGACCGAAGGCTGAACGACTCTGGGAGTTTTTTGTCCTAAGTTAAGAAGCCTAAAATACACCTCAAATAATGTCTAGTTCATGTTTTCATATATTAAAGTAGGTGTGTCTCGGTGTCGGGTCGGAACTCGGACCTAATCCTAAATTCCACCTCAGTGATTACAAACGTGCACTACGTAGGGGATGACGTAATGGATTGCGTAGCCTATCTAGTGCACTAAATAGACTGTAATAGTGTTCTGCCAGACACTGTTGAATTAAGGCTTGAGTGACTCGAATCTTCAGAAGTTTATTTATATAAATAAATATATTTTGTTTCATGTACAGAAAAGAATAGATAAGGAGTATCACACCTCTGTGACTTCATTTCCATTAGAGGTTCACTTTAATCTTGTAATAAATTCCAATCAAGTCATGGACCGGACACTGCAGGTAGTTCAAGAGAAGGAAGAAAACGTTTGTACAAATATTTACTTCTGTTTATGTTGAATTGGAATGCACACACCTTTATTTTATATTTATTTATCTATCTATCTATCTTTATCTATCTATCTATCTATCCATCTATCTCTATCTATCTCTATCTATCTATCTATCTATCTATCTATCTATCTATCTCTATCTATTTATCTATTTAGTTAGCATTGGGAGTTTTCTCTTCCTTGGAAAAATGCATTTATGTCTTCGACTGTAGCGTGTCCGTGTCCACCTCACAACAAGAAGGTTCTGGGTTTGAGTCCAAGGCTTGGCAAGGATGTTTCCCTGTGGAGTTTGCATGTTCTCCCCGTGCTTATGTGGGTTTCCTCTGGGTGCTCTGGTTTCCTCCCACGCGGTCCAAAAACTTGCACATTAGGCTAATTGGCTGTTCCAGATCGCCCCTAGGTGTGAATGTGAGTATGAATGGGTGTGTGTGTGTGTGTGTGTGTTGGCCCTGCAGTGGTTTGGTGGGCTGTTCAGGGTGTATCTCGCCTATACCAAGAGTTGTCTGAGAGAGACTCCAGTCTCTCCATGACCTTATTAGGATTAACTGGTTCACGAATGAATGAATATTTCATGCGTATTATTATTATTATTGTTATTTTCAATCATTTATTTATTTAATAAGTTATTTGTTGTAAATGCATGCATCTTTATCTTGTTAGTGTTTTGTTTTGGGGTTTTTTTAGTAGTTTGGAAACACATAACTGAGTAGGTCTTGTTGTTCTCTTCTCTCACTCCACACTCTGTGCTTTTTCTTTCTCAGTAGTTCTCTGTATTGGAGATAGATGTCTTCTCTCTCAGTCCATGTCAGTGATTTACTTTGCATTCTTATCATATTCTCAGCTTTCAGAAGGAGATGAAACTCAGGCCATGGACCAGGTCACATTCCGCAGTGACACCGTGCTCTCCGATGTGCACTTACTGCTTCCCAATGCTCGTCATCTCATGACTCGACTCAATAGCGTCGGACAACCAGGTGAGAGTTTCTACAAGTCGGAATTGTTTCCATTATTGTTTGGATCCTGTAGCTCCACAGCACGACACATTTTACTGCTTCACGCAGTGCTTTTGAATTCTCGGTTCTGATTGGGCAGAAGCTCATGCAGCTGCAAGTCACATTAAAGCACCCGCATTCTATAATTTTTATTCTACATTATAATATGTTATAGTTTCTATAGTAACAATGCATAGTATAGTAACCTGTGGTCATTTCTGATCCATGTCTTATTATGATCAGGATATTTTTAGCCAGCTGCACATCTGACCAGCCCTCTATCCTCTCAATGACTCAGAATTAAATTGGGATTGCCATCTGTTCCTCAGAAAATCATTAAACTTGACATGGAACGCTGATGAAAATATGGACGGGTTCCATTCAAAGTCAATTACAGACCAACTGTAGCAGAAGGGAAAAAATCCATAAAGCAAATCAGTGTTTTTATGAAGGATTGATTTCTTTAAGGAGTGATACTTCGAACCCGGTCGTAGAGGTGTGTTTTCTGAAGAGTTCCACGCTCTGTCTGTGGTCAGGCTGAGCTGTTTGTGTTGTGCTGAATTGAGGTGTGTGCTAGAATTTTTTTTCCCTTCGAATCCCAGTGTTTGAGTTAGAATGTGTGGGTTGTTCCTGTAACAGCACATCAGAAGTGTTTAATCCCTCTTGCACTCTGGCAGGTTACCAGCACTAACACTCTTTTATTTATTAATAAAGAACAACACGTCATGCTACGGCTTGAACATCTCTTGAAACAACACACAACATCTCTTAACAGTCTCAACTCTGACACTGGAGACTCCTTCCATAAATTCTAAACACATGCCTGCTCACAAAGCAACAGTTACACCATCTACACCCCTCAGTGAGCTGTTACTATGGAAACGAGAGTGTAATAGAACAGTGTAAAATAAACCTAGCAGATATTTGCGGCTGTGCGACAGTGGAAGTTGCTACTAGAGGGAAAAATATGAAAACCTTCTGACCAATCAGATTCTGCAGACAGTCTACAGCACTGTGAAAGTGCGAGGATAGAGACATATGTATTTTTACATATTTTTCATTGTATTTTAGTGGTACTGATGTTAAAATGTTCAGAGCACAGCAAATAAACTTCACAAATGTTTTGTTGATCAGTAAAATAAATAAATTAATACACGCTTAAGTGGAAACTTAACAAAGGGTGCTTTTTTTCTTCCTGTTCCTGATTTTAACTGTATTTATACATCGTTAATAGTTAGCTTCTGTATGATAGGTAGGTAGTGTTGGAGATGCGTGACCTCTGCCTTAAAAGCTTGCCTTTGCATCCAGATATGCAACCTGAAACAATGTTCTACGAGATGGAAGCCTTTCATAATTTCTATGCAGAAATGCCATCGAGTTCTGTGGGCTCAGATGTACCAAAAGGACGTGGAGTGGTGTGCTGTGGACAGATGAGTCCATATTTCACGAGAAACGAATTCTGTGTAAAAGAAAGGTATAGGGGGTGCATCAGTGCCCATGGCATGGGTGAGCTGCACATGTTTGAAAGTACCAGAGGTGTATATTGGGACTGAAGAGAGACATGTGCTGCCATCAAGGCATTGTCTGTTCCCTGGAAGTCCATGCTTATTTTTGTCAGGAAAATACCAGACCTTTGTCGCGTGGTTGACTGGCCTGCTGCTTATTCAGATCTGTCTCCTATGGAAAAGGTATAGCATATCATAAAGGGGCCAAAACACCGTGGACTGTTTAGCAACTGAAGTCTTGTGTCAAGCAAGTACAGGCAAACATTCCACCTGGACAACAGCAACAGTTAGTTTCCTTGGTTGCTAAATGATTAAAAAGTGTAATTTAAAAGAAAGACGATAGATGTGATATTTACATTGCTAGTACTGTAGCGTGTGTAGTCCTTTAGCCTCACACACATCCTGTATGGTGAAACATGTGATTGCGAGGTGTTTGTTAAACCATGTGCTCTGTGCATTAATGAAACTGGAAATGGACCACTGCTGAGTGAATGGATATAATTTGTGCACTGGATCACCCTCACCTCAGTAACATCCTGTCAGCGGCAGCCCTCATTTCCATTAATGTACGAGGCGTGTGTGTGTGTGTGTGTGTGTGTGTGTGTGTGTGTGTGTGTGTGTGTGCAGTAACATCCCTGAAGCCCTGGCAGCTCCATAACACAGGACTACAGTCTGAAGGAATCAGACACGACTCAGAGTTGAATGTAAATCGACTTCTTTTTCCTCAGTTTTGTTCTGGGTTCTGTGTGACAACATTTGAACCCAGCCTGCTTTATTGGTACAGGAGGTTATTTGAGCAAGTCCGAAACACTGGGGTTTCTTCACGCACAATGATGAAGAGCTGCACAACTACAGGAGTGTGTTTAAAAAATAGAATAAAAAAGATAACAGCAGCACATAAAATCATCAGGCTGTTTGACATTTCCAAGTTTGTTATTCTGAAGCTCAATCTGTGGATAATAAATGTTAGAAACTCGCTCTTCCAACGAAACGTGCCTACTTGTACACTTAGGGCACCCTCATGTTTATTTGTTCAGGTTTTTACTTTTTGGTTTGTTTGGTTATTTATTTTGGTTGGTTTTCACACTGTGTGTGATTAAACAATCTGAAAACTCATGGAGCCCGACGTACCATGCAGCACAGATAATGTAGCGGCTTTAGGAAGATCTGAGAGAAGAAACTGTTGTTGTGACTGATAATAAAAAAGATTCACAATAATTTCAGTAGATGAAGAAGAAGAAGAACCGAGGAGAAAGAAAGCCTGCGACTCGATCCTGATAACCTACAGGAGAATGATTATTCGTTCTTAACCTGGTTAAATATTTGTAATAAATAAAAACAGGCCACAGGGGTCCAGCCTCTCCCACTGAAAGCACCATTTCATAATATGCTGATGAAGAACACGCATAGCAAGTTTAAAAGCCTCATCGTTGAATGAATGAAGCAGTTTTAAACCTTAAAATTAAAACGAGTACATTTGTATGTGAAGCGAAGCGTCTGCTGGCCTCTCTGCGCTGTTGATGTTCTCACTCAGGGCTGATCTTCACCTTTATGGCGGCGCATTTCTCTGAATTACGCAGACGAACTGACATCCGCGGTCGTGAGTCAGAGCTGGTTCGACCATCTAAAGGTCATTTCCCCTGAGGGATAGACGCATCACTAAGCCCGGACATGTGTGTTTGTCTAAGAACAGATGGTACTTCCCGTTTTCTTCAGTGACGCGGCGTGGATAATGTGATCACAGCCTATTAAAGTACCGTAAACACCATTTCACTTTCTGACAGTCTTTACGGGAACAAAATGTAAATCGATAATTTACTGTTTCACTGATCACAGGAGCTGAACGATGAATAAAGTGGCTTTTGGCCAGAAAATTAATGTCTGATATTTTATTTAACGATGTTCTGGAAGATCCTGTCAGGCCGTGTAATTCAGGAGTTTTATGTTGTAGCGTTTAAAGTTTTCAATATCCGTGCTCTTTTATTCTGATGCTCTCTGTGCATGTTAGAGTTTACATTAGAATTTAAAAATTTATAGTTTATTATAATGCACAGTAAATTATCAGAAGAAGAAAATGTTCAAGGATCACTAATTTAAAGTCCTACTTTTAAGGCCCTTAAACCCAAGTTGCTCAGTTGTATTTGTAAAAAAAATAAATTAATTAATGTAAAAAAAGCTCTGGATAAGAGTATCTGCCAAAATAACATAGATGTAAATAAGCCAAAAAAAAAAAAAACACACTAAAAGTAGATTTTTATGGTTTATTGTTCCATTTCTTATCTTATAACAGTAGCTGATGTGCTCATGTATGTGTATCAACCTGTTCAGAGTTTTAGTATATACTACACAGAAAGAAAATTAAAGAAAGTCAAGCTTTTTTTTTTAAGATCATTTATTTTTCTATTTTTTAAATGGTGACAGTGATCACATCTGATTCTTCACAAAGCTTAAACGTGCTTCATGATGTAATCCTTTAAAAATCGTTTAAAAGTTTAAATAAAGGGTTTTTTCACAGTTAAAAATGTGAAGGTCATACTGAACAGCTTTCTTCTACAAAAAATGATTGATTGATTCAAGTTTTTGTTTGAGGGAGGTGTATAGAATGCAAATCGAGATTACGTGGTACACACATAGGTCTTGTCACATAGAACACATGGAGAACACGAGGGCGTTTCTGATTTCAATATTCATGCATGTGTATGTATGTGTGTGTGTGTGTGTGTGTGTGTGTGTGTGTGTGTGAGTATATGTTTACAACTTAACCACCATCTGGCGTGGGACACATTACATCATCATAAACAACTTAGGACTCTCAAGACGTCCATCCTGCCTTCCATCATCAAATTGATCGTGTCTTTTCATTTTAGATCGCTCTCACACACGCACACCCTCTCTCTCTTTCTCCCTCTGCTTCCAGTGTTTTTATCGAGGTTCAGGATTCTGCAGGAGGCGGAGGAGAAGGAGGCGTGTTCTCCTGTAGAGGAGGAGTCACACTCTCATCTGGACGAAGATGGAGACCTGGACGTTGTGAGGAACCCACCAGAGATGGTGAAGGACCGTGCAGCTGCTCACCCCGTCATCCTGAGCCAGGCAGAAGGAGCGATGAGTGATGAGGAGGAAGATCATGATGTCGCAGATGTCATAAAGATTGGTCAGGGATTCCACATGTTTTTTTTGTTTGTTTTTTGTCTTGAATGATGCATAAACCAATAGAAGTAATATAATGTAATAAAAATTTCAGATGTGCAAAAAGGTTTTGAGAAACTTAAACGAGCCAGAACGTTCCATGTCCACTCAACACTAAAGGGGTGTGATGTAAAGTACAGTTGGCACCTCCACCATTAGAACTTGTGAGCTAGAGGAGGGTTTTATTGCTCTGACATCACAGAAATTTGCTAACAACGACATTTTATGAATTAAACCAACACGTTCTACTTGTTATCCGTTTATACTTGCGTTTACTGTTGAGGAACGTTCTGGATCCTGCTAGTTCATGCTATGAGTCATGTTCTAGCAGTAATAAACACTTGTTCCATTTCCCACCTCTGTTCTTCTCTCAACGTCAAATAAACAGCTACTGATGCATAATGTTGTTTATTGTAATATGGAATTAGTATATCTTAGATCGTCGAGCATCGCTGCGAATTCACCTGTCATCGATGTTACGTTTTCTCTCAGAGCACACGATGGCGACGCCACTGGAGGATGTCGGAAAGCAGGTGAGTATTGCTTTAATCCCCATCACAGCACTCATGAAAGAACTCGCACAGTTATCTGTAGTGATCTCGCTGTTAGATCTGGCGCGGCGCTTTCCTGCTCTCCGACTTCATCCTGTCCGACCCCGCTGCGTTCGGAGGAGCGACGGTGCTCGAGCTGGGAGCAGGAACCGGATTGGCCAGCATCGTCGTGGCAAAGGTGGCGAAGAAGGTCTACTGCACAGGTATGGGTTTGAGGATTATGGTTTTAAAAAGTGTCAATATTGATAATAAATATTCGCATTGTTATATGATATAATGTATGATAAGTGGGCTGCGACAGGAAATGGAGGAGCAGACCTGTCGCTGCCCACTTATCATACATTATATCATACTATAAGGGGAATTTTTATTAATCCAGTTCTGCATGTCATGCTACGTTATACAGACTCCTCCTTGATGTGTTCACGGGAGATAAAAACCTGTTTATTTCTGAAGGAAGGTTAATATTTTTCTGTTAAATCACAATACTGACGATATTCAATTGGCCAACAATACGTGGATATTGATATCACGATGATTGACATATCGCCCAGAAATACTGGAAGCTCGGGGATGAGCTAGCGTGTGCTCGGTGTAAATGACTTTCTAAGTGCTCAGTGATTGCATGTGGGACTGTTTGTAGCATCTCGGCTCTTACTGAAGGTTGAAAACAGGCTTCGTTCAGAGGACAAGTGGGGTCCTTCAGTCGCACTTGGGTTAGCAGTCTCTTTCTGTGACCATCATCGAGAGGGCTAGTTTTGCCAATCATACCCCCCCCCATCCCCCAAACAACATAAACGGCATCTTACATCTGTTTACTCTTCCTCAGCGTGTAGGTTAAGGTCAACAGAAAGTTTAGTTTGAGGGCAGAGATCGGATGTGATAGCTGATTTGCTTCATGATAATAATGATGGTCGTAATATTTCACATTTTGAGTAGAAGAGCAGATGTTTTGAGGTGGATGTTTGTGGATTTTGACATTGCTGTTTTGAACATCATCTCCTTCGTCTGTTAAAATGGGTTTTAATTAGAAACCAGTCGTCGTTATATTCAAATATAAAACTATAACCCGGTGTTATGGGTTTACTGTGAAATCTAAAGAATCACCATTTCTTCTGCCTCAAGTCAAAGGGGTGTGTGTGTGTGTGTGTGTGTGTGTGTTACCCGTTGCTGTGCCATAATTGTGAAAATTACCTGCAGTGTTACGTAAGCTGTCCTGCATGGTAAGAACGGTATTATCTTCCTCTCAGGGAGAAAACTCCAGGCTGTAAATGGCTTCATAATCATTAATGTGTAAATGGAATAAGTGGTAATGCTTTCCTCTTTATTGAGCTCTTTACAAAGTGTGTGTGTGTGTGTGTGTGTGTGTCTGTGTGTTGCAGATGTGGGTGAAGATCTCCTCAGCATGTGTCAGAGAAATGTGCATTTGAATCAGCATTATATCGCAACACCAGGTAAATAATATAACACACAAAAGATCAGGAGTTAAAGGGGTAGATAGGTGTAAGATGATTTGTAAGTGGGTAGATCGGTAGGGAGGTAGGTTGATGGGTAGGTGGGTAGGTTGATCGATATGTTGAAGGGTAAGTGGGCAGGTAGGTTGATTGATGGGTTAGTGGGTAGGTTGGTAGTAGGTTGGTTAATGTGTAAGTTGGTAGGTGGGTAAGTTAATGTGTAAGTGGGTAGATAGGTAGGTTGATGGGTTAGTGCATAGCTAGGTA
This sequence comes from Neosilurus hyrtlii, assembly GCA_028564935.1. Classification (NCBI taxonomy): domain Eukaryota; kingdom Metazoa; phylum Chordata; class Actinopteri; order Siluriformes; family Plotosidae; genus Neosilurus; species Neosilurus hyrtlii. The sequence goes on along the minus strand of JAOUQZ010045892.1, from coordinate 17,548 downwards.
GGGAGGTTGATGTGTAGGTTGGTAAGTTAATGTGTAAGTGGGTAGATGGATAAGTTAATGTGTAAGTGGGTTAATAGGTAGGTAGGTTGATGTTTAGGTGGGTAAGTTAAGGTGTAAGTGCGTAGGTAGGTTGATGGGTAGATGGGAAGGGCAGATAGTTTTCAAAGTAGTTTGAAATTTCCCTCCTGCAACATCTTATCAACCACCAATCAGGTCCTTCCCTGTTTACAGAGCACCATCATATTTACTGAGTGAAGCTTTTAAAGGAGTTTATCACAGTATCAGCTTCAGGTCAGTTCCTATACAGGAAGTACTTCTTTAAGTCTGGAACACTCATCATCGGTTTTGAGAAGAGAATTAACAGCATTAAAATTATCACTCATATTAACTTATTAGCTTGTTGCTAAGATACACACTATCATCTGCTGTTGTTGCTGTACTACATCATTTGTACAATGGGAGGGGTTTGTAAATATATAAACGGGTGGATGGGGGTCTGAGTGAGCGAGTCAGTAGGGCATGAATTGCGGTTGGGTGAGTCATTAAAACAGCATGTGAGAGAATTCTAATAAACGCCATCATTAAATTAAACAAAACACAAAGCACTCGACTATCAGAAAATTTTTATTTACCAGATTTAATGTTGTTCAGGGCAGCTGACTCACTGCAGCGGCATTTTCTTGAGTAACAGTCTTCCTCCATGATGACTAGCATCCAATCAGGGCAAGCCTCAGGGGTCAGAAATGGCTGTGATTGGGTAATCCACTATGTGCCGTTAATACCTTTAATGTGAAACACTCAGCAGAACAAACATTTTTAATATCATGAGATTAGTCATGCTGGGTTTTTTTCAAATATCAAGTGAGCGTACAGAAAAAGAGAAATGCACATAATGCATCTAAAAAATGACTTTAAAGGTCATGAAGCATCTTTACAACAATCCATTTCATTACATTTATTGTTTTCTGACTGTTTTTCTCAGACGAGTGCGGTGTAAGAGTGCGACAGCTGGACTGGACCACCGACGATTTCCTTCCAGGTCAGAACCTCGGACTGCACTGACTTCAAATCAAAACTTGGTTTTTACTCTATCGCATTTACACTCTGAAGAAAAGTGTGTGTGTGTGTGTGTGTGTGGTCTAGAATTAGGGTTACTCAAGTAGTGGTTATGGTAAGTGTAAGTCTCCATGAAATTAATGTAAGTTTATGTATTGTCCCTTGAAGTTACAGAAACAAGACTCTGTGTGTTTGTGTGTGTGTGTGTGTGTGTGTGTGTGTGTGTGTGTGTGTGTTAAACTTGAGCTTGTTTGCTTATTTTGTCTCTCAGAAGCAGATTCAGAGTTTGGCTGGAGCGAGGATGAGATATCGGACCTCCACGATAACACCACGGTCATCCTCGCAGCAGATGGTGAGCGATTGCATTCAGAGACGGTTTTGTGTGATGATGTTGATGTTTATAAAGCTTTACTCCTTTACTCTATGTACATGTTAAATGGAAATAAAAGAAAAACCTTCCGAAATCAATTTTTACATTATTATGCACATTTTTATCATCAAGTAGGTTTTATTTACATCCGCAAAGGTGCAAACTGCTAAAATGCGTTTGGCAGTTTGCATTAGCCTGTTTGAAAAGATCGTTGCACTCTCACATGAATGCGAAATCGTGAAAAGATGCAAAGGCATCAGTTCCAATTAGGCAAGATAATGGCAATAATAACAGTATACAGATATTAAAAAAACTAATCACATATAAACTAGTGAAGTTCTAAATCAAATAAAACTCGACACATCTGCACAAAATGCTTCATTACGTTTACATACATCACACTCCTTTACGTCAACACATGGTATATTAATAAGCTTTTTACACCTGAGGGCTCAGCAGGGTGGAGCTTATCCCTGTTGTTATCCCCAACTGTTGCTTTAACATCACTCCCGCCCCACTTTCCACAATACACCTGCGACCCCTCTGAGAATTAATTACTCGATTTTTTTTTTTCCTCACAAAGAAGGTTTTAATAACAATATCATGTTTTGATGGGTGTGGACATGTACTACATATGTACACTTTTATTATGTAGGTTGGCTCTTTAATAAATAATTTTTATCACAGACAACAATTCTGATTATTGTTAACATGTTTTACTTTTTGTTTAAGTGTGTGTGAGAGAGAGAGAGAGAGAGAGAGAGTGTGTGTGTGTGTTTAATTCATAAATCTGTCCTCTCTGATGTCTAAATCTTTCTATTCTTTGTTTTATTTTCTTAAGTCTGCTATGATGACGATCTGACCGACGCCCTGTTTCGGACCCTGTATCGTATTTGCAGTAATCTGCGTCACCCAAGCACCGCCTACATCAGCATCGAGAAAAGGTAACGAGAAATCTCATTCTGTCGTTTATTTTGTCGTCTCGAAAATCCCACACTTTACAGGAATAAGGACTCGTGATTAGTATTATGATTTTTCTAAATCAGGACATGCTTCAGGCAACTGAAGGGGTTAATCCCTTTAATACCACAGCAGTTTATTAATGAGAGGAAGTCTGGACTGATGATCCAGTCAATCTCATTTACCGAAACATTCACTCCCTCACCAGCCTTTATTTATCAAAGAGCTTTAAGTCTTAAGAAGTTACCACGTGGTTTGATTGTGTTTGTAAACACGAAGAGAAAATTCTTTGTGTTGGAAAACGTGATGGAGCCCTGACACTGGAGACTCCTTCCATAAATGCTGAGTAATCTCCACGGGTCCAGAATAACAAGTCAGTCGTAGATATGATGAATATTCAGCAGTGTTCCTGTGCACCTGTGATTTGCTGAAACTGGAACACCTACTGGCCAATCAGATTAGAGAATGGAGCAGCACCGCAGTAACACTCATTACTGATTATAATTCAGCCGTCGGTGATGACGTCGTTAACGCAGGATTTGAATATTAACCCAAAAGTTCATCACTCATGTATCTTAAACCCCTAAGACATTTTGTCAGTGCTAGAAGCTTCCAGAGAGGTCGAAGCCCAGCTGAAGATATGAAATAACATTAAAACCGAATGCGTGATTTCCCTCTCGTACATCGAAGTCACATGACCTGCAGTGCTGGAGGTGTGAATCGCTGCGACGGCGCTCTGCCCTGTATTTTTGTTAGGAGATAATGAGTGTGTGTCTTCCTACTGGCTCGTGTGTGCGATCTTCCCTCAGGCTGAACTTCACACTGCGTCACATGGACGTGTCCTGTGAGGCGTACGATCATTTCCGCCGCTGTCTAGAGCAGATTGCGGAGCGGAGCGAGGAAGGTACGAGGTTCACGGTGTCGCCGCTGTCCTGCTCCTTCCCTCAGTTCCTCCAGTACGAACGAGTCAGCCAACTGGTGCGTCATGTTTACGTCTCCTGTACTAAATTTAAATCCTGTAGGAAAGTGGGAGGGGCTTAAACACAGAAATTATATCGCTTATCAGTATTGTACTTGAATGAACCTTATTGGTTGAGTTTAAAATCTCTAACACTTTTATTCATATTATGAAGGGCGCCAATACTTATGGACACCTGCCGTATTGCACGTTAATTTAGACACACACACACACACACACACACACACACACACACACACACACACACACAACTTTAACCTTTCATCCTTTTCTATGCCTCCATCCCTCTCTGCCCCCCTCTACCTCTCCAAGCCCTATTTGTCTGGTATATAAAGACTCTGTATATATATGATAAATTTCATCCTCTCCTCTCTCTGTCTGTCTCTCTCTCTCCCTCTCTCTCACTTTCTCTCTCTGTCCCCCCCTCTCTCTTTCTTTGTCTCTCTCTCTCTGTCTCTGTCTATTTCTTGTTCTCGTTCTCTCTAGCTCAGTCTTTCTCTCCCTTCTTTTACTTTTAACTCTGTTTTCTCTCTCACTCTTTCTCTTGCTCTTCTCTTTCTCTCTTTTTGACCGTTTGCTGCACTCTTCCTCCCCCCTCCTCTTTTTCTCTCTCTGTCCCCTTCTCACTCTCTTTGTCTCTCTGTCTCTCTCCCTCTGTTTCTCTCTCTCTCTTTGTATGTCTCTCTCAGTCTCTTTCTTGTTCTCTGTCTCAGTCTGTTACTCTCACTTTTTTTTTATCTTTCTCACTCTCGGTTTTCTCTCACTCTTTCTCTTGCTCTCTCTCTATTTGTCTGTTTACCTCTCATGCTCTGTCTCTTTCTCTCCCCCCTTTTCACCCCCCCTTTCTCTCTCACTCTCACTCTCTTACACACGGTCTCCTGCTCTCTCTCTCTCTATTTATCTGTCTTTCTCTCTCTCTTTCTATGGCGTTTGCTCTTGCTCTGCCTCCCCTCCTTCAATGGACATAATTAGAGTAACTCATTATCATGTGACCTTTCTGTATAATAATCTGTCGAGGACAAAACATGAATAACAAACGATAAAAACAAAGCCAGTAAAATAAATAATAATATATTTTGCAAATTAAAATAATTTTCATCACAGTATGACATTTACTGATAAACTCAATTCCTCAGAGAAATGACTGTAAAAAGAACGAAGGTTATAAAAGATGGAGGTAAAGGGTGTTTACATGAATATTAATTTATTTGACCTTGTTTATCATGATGAAGAAACATCCATATCTCAGTGTTCCTGTTGGACTGTTAGAAAGGCAGCCACACAAAGTAAAATCGTTTATTTTTATTCTTTTCCAGGAGCTTTGGAAAGTTTCTGCTTGTCACTTCCAGACTGTCTCCAGCTCAGCATCCTCATTTAATCCTGCTGAAATCTAATCCAGGATCAAGCTGATACTGAGTTATAAATGTGCAAAAATAAGTCAGCTCAGCACTAAACCAATCCCTAATGTGAACCCAAGTTTATATTTACAGCAGTACACGTAAAAAAAGCACTATACATGCTAAATCATTCATTTAACAAAGGTTTTATGATGTATAATGACAGTGATGGTGCAGATGAAGGTAGATTTTACTTTTAGTTTACTTGGAGTGATTACACATCGTTGATGTTGGAATTTAATGGATGATAAATTATTTTTTTTAAATGGCCATGTGTTTTTGACGTGTTGACTGATCCTAACTGAGTACTTCGGTTAAATTATTTCTGTTACACTATGATAGATTAGAATTAAATAAGTGTAAAAGACATTATAATAATAAAATACAAGCAGTAAAAGATTTAACATTAAATCTACAGGAAAACCTGTAGCCTTGTCCATGACGGACACTAGAGGGCGCGCTGAAGCAAGATTACAGAGATTGAGCGGAGGGGAAATTCGGTACTGATCAGTGACAGTGTTCGGTTCGCGCTCTAAAAGAATCGGTTCATGGAGGCGACTCCAAGAACGAATCCCGACTCATGTTTGAGCGGCGCCCGGCTTGTTCGACCGTCAAACATGTTTTGTGTGGTTTTATTTGTGGACTCTTCTCTTCTCCAGAGTCCCTCCTTCATTAAAACCGAGAGGACTCCCTGCCCGGCAGCTGCGTGTTTATTTAATTCTAATCAAGTCGGTAAAGTCAGACTTTCTTTCTTTCTTTGTTTCTTTGGGAGATGTGGTTGGAGAGGAAACACACCTGAATTCGGTTTAATTTTTGTCTTGTTTCCACCACAGCTGTAATTAAGAAACACCGCAGGGTTACTGTAACCCTCCAGTGCTCGGACTCAAACTGACCTTCTGTTCTCCTGCAATTAAACATGGATCAGCCAGGTAGTTCCTGAGCACTTGGTTTATATCTCGAGTTTCAGATAGAAGTTTAATCAGTGTTTGTTAAAATCACTTGATAAGTGACACCAAGCTAAGAAGCAGATATGGTTTGTATGTTGTATTTTTTAATCAATATACAGGTTACATTAAGTGAATTAATGACTGGCCCAAGGGAAATTAATTATAAGGACAAGGGCGCGCGCCCCCCCCCGTGAGATTACACGAGGTTTCATGGATGTGCCGTTCAGGAGTGAATCGACTCTTTGAGCCGAATCTTTGAACTTTGTTTTCCAAATGCAGCATTTCTCGATGCAGTATAAGGACCAGTGTGTTTATATATATATATATATATATATATATATATATATATATATATGGGGATAAAATATAATTCTTAACAGCCCTGAAGGTTTTCCTCTTGTACCACATCAATTTGTCAATCTAAAAGTATTTTTATTTATTAAACAGCATGTGTTTATTCGTTTATAGACATGTTTTATGTTATGTGAATTGTTACAAACACTTTTCTCTCACTCTCTAATATTTCTGGCTGAGAATACCTGATCTTCCATTGCTAACATTGACTCCTTACATAAACGTCTCCTTACATCCAACTTAATATCTTATTTATTTATTTTTCAAATATTTACTAAAGGGCAGATGATATGATTTGAGGTAAAATTGTGATTGAACATTGCTCATCCTCACATAAATCTGAACTGTTCAATGTGGTAAAATATAAGTGATGTAGCCTAGTTACAGCTGTAGCTAAGCAACCATGGTTGTAATTCTGATTTCTCCTAAAACTGCACTTTAACATATTGAAGTAGGTTACAATTAAGCCATGTTGATGATGATGGTACATTGTAAGTATATTGTTTGGGGGAACCACCAGAAGAAAACATGCTACCTGAAAACACCTCCAGTATTAAAGCCAGGCGCGCGCGTGGCGGTTTTTACCTCCAGATGAACCTGTTCAATCGTGGCCGGGAACAACTAAAGGACGTCGTAACTCATTTCCTATTGGCCGACTCTACTGTCCACTGCTCTCCTCCAATTGGCTGCCGAGTATCAAGTGGTCCACGATGACCCGCCCTCTCGGGCAGAAGCCAGTCTCCTAGCGACGTGTTGAAATCTGAGCTGCTTCCAGTTTATGTATATTTTCTTCATTAATTTTTCCCCTTCGGCTTCAAATAAACGTGACCGCTTTCCGAAGAGCAGAACACGGACTCGGTGAGATGTTCTTGACCCTCCGCATCTCCGCTTATTTATGTTTTTGAAAGCATGAACTGTACAGCTGCTTCTCCGTCATTGAGTGTTTTCGGGCTCGCGCGGTCGGCACTGGACAGCGCGAGCGGTTAGTGCGCGCGCAGCGAGGCTCGCGCCGCTTCTGATTTCTCCTCACAGATGAACCACTCGGCTGCTTGTTTGTTTGTTTGTTTGTTGAAGCTAAATAACGTCTATAATAAGCTGTTTCGTCAGAGTGCCTCGTGTAAAACCTGTCAAAAACGCTCTTTCTTAACTGCTCTCATTTCCATCCAGCTGTTTCTTTTTTTTTTTTTTTTTTTTGCTAGTCAGCTAGCGTTATGGATGTTTATTTCAAAATAGCTACCAAGTGACAGGATGAATCCGGTCGGAACCGGTTCCAGTCTTCTCCTCAGTCTGTGTGTTTTTGTAGAAGATTACAAAACTCTGATCATTTATTAATTAAACACGATAAAGGCCAGCTGGTTAATTAGGTACCATGATATCGGTGTCGTGTGTTGAATTATAAACCCGTGTTTACCCTGAGATGTTGTTTCTGGAAGCGAACTTGACCTTAAGAGTAAATCATCCGGAGTGATGCTCATCATTAAAGGTGCAATATTTCTTTTTCTTTCTCTCACATTTATTCATTCATTCATTTATTTATTTTAAATGATGGGTTAAGTCGTGCAGCCTCAATAAAAGTCCGTTCTTGTTTTTTTTTTTTTGAGTTGTTTACACATTAAAAAAAACATCATGTGGGCGGAGCTTCACGAATATAAGGAAATGTTTAAATGTGGAGCCCAGATAGAGTTTAGAAATTTAATCTTGGAAATATCAGAGGAAAGCAGTACTCCACCTACTGTTTAATGAATTTTGCATATGCAAATTATTCTGGTGGTCAGATACATTTCCAGGTCACGTGGGTTCATCTACAGACAGGTGGAAAAGCATGTGGGAGTGTAGCTCAAGCAAAATGGCATTGTGGGTAATGTGGGGCTGGCAGGACAAACTAATGTGAAAAATGATCTAGTATTTTTTTTTATTATTTATTTATTTAAAAAAAAAATTTGTCAAATATTTTTCATGCAAAATCTCTCCGCAATTTGATTAACATGAGTTGTTTTTCTGTATCAGTGAATCTCTCGAATCGCCGTGTCAGGGGTGTGTGTGTTAAAACTTTCTGCTTAGTTTATCTTATAATTGTGATCACTGGATTATACATGCTTTTACATGCTCTGTTGTGTGGCCTTGTCATTGGTTTGCACGCCTCTGTCATTTTGGTGTTACTCAGCAGACAACTGAGCGTTTTCATTGTCCGAGTTGATGAGCGCTGTGTGGCGTGTGTTATGTAACAGTGATAGTTACACGCCGTTTCAGCATGCGTCATATCTGATGGGTGCAAGATAATTTTCCCATACTCACCGTGTTTGTATGTTTGTACAACTGCTCGAAACAGCGTCAACCCTGATTTTCTGGCTTATTATCTCAAGACATAGGTTAACCTTTTCATCTCTGAAAATCATCACGAATGAGTCCGTATTCTTGATTATAAATATATGAGGAAACAAATTAGATATTGTGGTATTGATAATAGAAGTGACAGCTGAAAGTTTTTACGTTGTGACGGGTACTTGTAGCGATGAAGGGGTTCGAGCCGTTTTAGCCGTACTGCTTTAGAATGGAAAAAATATGTTAATCAGTATTTTACGTGTGAGCTGGGAGACATTGAGGAGTCTGTCAGTAAACGTGCTGCGCTATGCAGTAACTAATAATAAGTTAATAAATGGCATGGAAGTGTGCGGCATGATTTAGTTTAAAACAGAAAGTACTGTACGTTGTCACCGTAGCCTGGCACAGAGTATCAATAATCCCAACCTAAATGATTCAGGGCTGTCTCTGAGAGCCGGAGCTGCTTTAACGTGATTTGGAATGAGTCCAGAGGGATGAGATTGCGAAAGTTTTGGCTGGTTTCAACTGGATACAACAAAAATGAGAGTGAAAGTGTTTTTCAACCCATAATAAACATTGACATTTGAAAATGATTTAAAAAAACATTTGAAGATGACTAAAAAACTTTATGCAAATTAAAATATAACCGAGATAAAATCCCTCCTACTTCTCATTAAGTTAAGTTGTTGTTTTTTTTCTTTTTCTTTTTTTTTTCTTTTTGGAAACAGAGACGTGGAGGAGGTCCTTTGTTGATTGTTTTGTGCAGGATGAGTCTCCGCGAGCGTGTGTTGCAGCACTGTCCGCAGCCCTGATGTTTGTTAGATATTAACTCAAGTCACCTTACAAAATGTTCATCATTTCAGACGAGACAGTCGCACAAACGCCTCTTGGTGAGGACGCATCCATCGTTCTGCTCTCCAGGTTACAGGTTTAAGGTTAGTAACCTGAGTGTTTTTTGTTTTTGGAGTAGTGCTGGTGAATTTGTTATGAAGGTCAGGGATAAAATTTCAGAGAAAACTAACAGATGTATGTTGAAGCAGGTTTAAATTCCGATTTTGCTTCATGAGCCGTTCTGTCCAGTGGTTTCCGTGGCAACTGTATGACCAAGTGTTTTTTATCAGTGGGGCTTGTTTATTTTGCTCCAAAAGCAAATTAGACCTCAATCTTGATATGGAGGAGGATGATGGACACTTTGGTGTTTCATCACAAGGACAGGATATTAAAGTTTATTATTTTTGATTTTGCCTGGGCTAAACATCTGTAATATAATCAGATGAAAACATAACTTTTACGAGGGAAGAATATATATATATTTTGAGGGGAATGTGATTGATTTCTGTGTAGGCCTGAATGTAATAAGGATAATATGAAATAAAATGGATATCTGAATATTATGAACACACCTTCCTGAACCTGTAGAGGAACTAACCCTGTGTGTAAAACCCTGTGAGAATGAGATCCAGATCAGAACCAGAAGACTGAATAGAAAAACACAAGTGAGGGGACACATCCTGTTTGGGTGTGAATTCAAAATTAACGACTGTGATGGGGAAATTCAAGTACATTTGCTCATGGGTTTGTTTTCGGTGTGTGTTTCCTGAATGTGAACGCATGTCTATACAAATAACTTGAAAATTTTTTTTTCTCCTGGGGGAAAAAACTCTCAACAGCAGCGTGGAACTGTAAACACAAACCTGAAAGTCCTGATCTTCATGATATTACAGGATTGAGATGCTTTTTGATTTTTTTTAATCTGGTAGAAAGCATGAAATATCTAACCAGAAGTTTATGATTGTAAGCTGCATCTACGTCAGATATTTCTAGCTGGTCGGTCTGTATGCATGTGTTCGATTCCTCTGGGAATCCGGTTTCCTTCCACAGTCTTACTTAAATACTTAAACTGATAAGCATTATTTGGGTGGATGGATTTTACATGGAAGCTAATTGGCCGAGCTTTCACAGGAGGGATGGATGGCGTAAGCTTTTCTCTCTGTCACTTTCATCGTTCATCCCAGTTATACTCACAATGAGAAAATTCTGAGCTTTCTGATGAATGAACACATCCTCCTTGCCCTTATGCCCAGTCCATGAAGTATAAAAGCTCCACACAACTCTAAACACCACGCACAATAAAGCTTGCTAATCTTTGTATAACAGGAATAACAGAAATGTTTTTCAGGTAACGCAGGTGTTTTAAAGCCTCGCCGCTTCTACGCCCAATTTCCGATGCACTTGCGAGACCAGGTTGTGTAATACAGCAGTGATTAGCATGTTAATGGCCCTCGGTAATGGCTCCACCGTGAGGAGAATGTGTTTGTGGTGTTTCTTATTGCCTTTGAGTACTCCGTCTCCGGCTGTGCTCGCCTCCTCCATGTTCCGTTTAGAAAATGAGCTCAGCGCTTTAAAGTAATCACCACGCGCCTGGGTGATGGGGTTTTCTCCTTCAGTCAGCATGAAATGTTTCCCTGGTGCAGTGAAGATCCGTCGATTAATGTGGTGGACTGGACTGGAGTCCCGCAAGCAACGAGAGATATAAAAGAGTTGAGAAAAGGAAGTTGTATATATTTTTTAATCAGCTTGCAACGTGATCTGGGGCAGGGATTGGACATGGATGTGTTGGGGAAGTGCTTGATCACGTACGCAGCTTTTATCAGTGAATTTGCATGAATTCACATGATTGAAGCACGTAGCGTGCCTCTGCACTGGAGAACTTTAATAATTCTTGAGCCTTAGATTGTCTTGTTGTTGTTGTGTTGTGTAGTGTAGTGTTGTCTTGTGGGGTCGTGGCCTGTCCAGCATTTTATTTTCAGTTCCAAACAAAAAATGTGGTAGCATTTATTAACTTTTATACCATATTTATTTACATCTCTTTCACCAACTATCGCTTGTGCGCCCCTTTTGAGATTCTTTGTAATGCTTTTTTAAAACATTTTATTTGACAGGATCAAACAAATTCACAATTTTTTTTTGTTTTTTTACGTCCAACAGTAAACGGGAATGAATTGCATGCAGGGACTTTAAAACGTGCTGAGTAGGGAACTGGAGAAGCGTTGAGCTGTAGGATTGATCCGAGGAATCGTACAAGACACTGTTTTTCATGTCGTACCAAACACATGTGGAATCAGCAATATTTCTCAGATATCACTGTGATTTCCGCAAGTTCATAGGAAATAAACGATCACCTGCACTTACTTGCAGAGTAAGACACACCTGCCGATTCCTTTGGATTTTTAGAATAGTGCTGTATGATCTTTAGAATAGTGCTGAAATATACTCTGGATCTTTGAAATATCTAAATAATAGGAAGAAAGGAATGTATGTAAATGAATAAAAAAACTAAACATTTGTCCAAAGTGGTTCCTGTAATTCTGTAGTGTCTAGCTACAAACTATACATTACTAAAGGTACACCCTTGATCCTCATTGGCTCTTTTTCTTGGCCGTCTCTGATTCTCTGTCCTCAGTTCTTTCACTCAAAGACTTCATTTAAAACCATTTCAGGCTCTTAAACAAGTCATATAAATCACTGGGGCTTGTGTGGTGCCACTGTCAAGAACCAGTTTCATCCAGTCCTGACGAAGCGGCTTCTGTTCTGATAACACAGACGTCTAGAAATTTCCTGCCTAAGCAGGCAATGTTATATAACTGCCCCCCCCCCAAATGTAGGACAGAAGGAGTACACACAAAGCTTCCTGCTAGGATGGAGAATAAAGATGGAGACGGGAACTGGCCCCCTCAGTATCTAATGATACGCTACAGAATTTAAATGCCCTTCTGTGAGTCCCTACTTACAAGCTCGCAGCAATGGTGGAGGAAACAAATCAAAACAAACGTGAGAATGAGTTTTACTCTTGATGCCTGTTTGTAAAACTGGAATTTTTAAATGTTGAATTTCGAGGGATGAAGGAAGATTGTTCAGTAATCCTAGGGGAAGTGGTGACAGGAGCATGAGGGGTTGGTCACCCAGATGGATGAGTATTGGTTAAAATATTTGTAGATGGATGAGAAATTGGGTGAAAATCTATCAGGAGCACGAAGAATTGCTTAAAATTTCACCCCAAGCATGAAGGATTGGTTAAAAATTTAACATGGCTGAGGATTGGTTAAGTGGACGAGGGATCGGTTGAATGTCCAGCAGGAGCGTGAGTGTTTGGGTAAACCTCTTGCAGGTTGAAGAGGGATTGGTTAAACATTCAGCCAGGAGCACAAGGAACGGGGTAAACGGTGAGTTGGTTAAACTTTACAATGACAGTACAATGTAACGAAAACAGTGCAATGGGTTGGTTAAACTTGAGATGGATGATGGATTGGTTAAACACTCATCAGGAGGACGATGGGTTGATTAAAAGTTCCCTCTCCCTGCCCTTCTTAATGGAAAGATCTACAGAGAAGGCAATTTTACCTAAAGCCTACCCTGCTATACGGAGTGTAATTTATAATTTAAAGTTTGTAATATCAGGAAACTGAAAAGAAATCATCGGCCTCATTAACTCCTCATTGAAGCTACGGAGAGCTAAAAGTGCTAAATGCTAGAAAGCTAAAAGTGCTCACCGTAAAGCCTTTATCCTCGGCGCCCACACTGAGCCGGGTGGAGGCATATGGTAGACCTGGCAGAAATCGGGATTTTCTCATCATGAGGCAAGTGCTGCGCCCGTCTCGTTTAGCCCAGAAGGCAGTGGGCGTGCACTCCCATGTTGGAATATTTGAACAGCATTCGTCACCGTTGTAGAGTCTCTGCAGTGAGCTGACAAGGTGCTTTCTAATAATAAACCTGTATTCGCTGACTTATTGCTAAAAGTAACTCCTGACTGACTAGTTAAAATCTGATACACACAACATGATCTCGATGTATATAATAAGCAGGATGTCGTTCGGATGGTGTACAAAGCCAAGATTCTTGTAAAGGGAATGATTTTGGATTTGAACCCGTTGCCCGATGTGGAGATGATTACAAATCTTTGATGTTCCAGATGAAGATAAAAGAGCAGGATGTGATTAGATATTGATTCTTGAGTCTCTAAAAGCCATTGGAGTTGAGAACTTCGTAATAAATCAAAGCTGTACTGACAGTTACTGCCTGAACACAGTCCTCACCAAAGGGGGTTATTGATTGAGAAAAGAAAAGCAGTGCGTCTAACAGTAACGGAGTCATTTAACGAGGGAAAAATCCAATTTACACTCATTACACTGGGGTTCCAATACAGTCTTGTAATAAAGGCTCATGACTACGCTTTCAGTTCTTATTAAAAATAAATAAATAAATACCTCAGTCGTCTCACAATCCTGGATATTCGTTTACCTTATTTGGAAGCATGAAAGAAAATCTGGACTCTGTGGTTTGTGTGAAATTTTATCTTAATCATCCATTTTGAATTCCATCCATATTTTTTTTTCACCCAGTTAAGTGACTGTTTTGTGAACCGTGAATACGTTTATCAAATTATCCTTGCATTGCACAGAAGTCCAAAACATAACATTCTGTTACACAGGATTTTGTGTTAAATATTATGCATAGTGTTTAATATGTCATGGATTGGACGGTACGGCGAACCAACAAACAGCTGGACAAGTGAGTTTGGAAGTTTTGTACAATATTTTGTACCAAATAGCGACAAACAGTTTTCTGGGGGGGGGGGTTAGCAAGCACTTGTAGAGTGCAAACCTCCACCAAGCTCAGTAATCCCCTGTATGAACCAAAATGTCACAAATGGTCCCCTCTCACAATGTTAAATTCTTGGGTCCAAAATTTGATTCGGATCATAGCTGAAATGAATAAAGTCCTCCTTGGTCCAAGTCCTGCCTCTGGTAGAAATTATATGAAAATCCTCACATGATATTTTACATAATCCTGCTAACAAACAAACCAGGGGTAAAACTTGGCGTGTGGGGGTTTTTTTTGTTTGTTTTTTTTTTCCCCCCTGTTATGTACATTAGAGTCAGAGATAAGGTTTTGTGCACACCTTTTTCTGATCTTGGTCTTCTTTGTTTTATTACACAGGTGTTCTGGAAGGCAGGTGGTCCTGTCTCTCTCACGCTATCTCTCTCTCTCTCTCTCGCTCGCTCCTTTTCTAAGAGCTCTACATGGCACTCCTGAGTCGTCACCTGACTCTCTCCCTCCATCGGAACCTGCGCCTTGTGACTCCAGGTAAAAAAAAACCATATCAGACATACGTGAGTCATAAACTCTCATAAAATCATATACTTTCTCTCGAACAGTATTTATGGGATGGATTGATTGTTAAGGCGACACTTATGTAATACAGAGAGATCATGGGATGTCAAGGACACGCATTGACACCCAGAGTCCAGATAACACTTTACGCCAACCTGAAAGTCAGAAATGTGTGAGAGAACGCAGCAGCTGAGATAAGATACAAGATATAATACAAAGAACGCATAAAATAAAGAATGCACAACCTCAGATTAGTTGTTGGGAGGGATTGGAAAATGCACACTAAAACAGAAAGTAGTGATTTCTAAATGGACTTGAGCCAGTATTGCCAATGCCTTTTTATGCAGCCGTAACAGGAAACCATACATAGACTTTGAAATGAGACAGTTACATGTGAACATGAAGGATCAAACCCCATCCATCTCGTACACCCTTCAAACAAGAGAAGTATTTTTGCTAATTTGGTTACATCTACGTAGAATAGAACACCTCATAAGACGAGCGCATGGATCATTTATGCCAGTATCCATATGGGGACTCTGGTTCTAAGGCCCCTGTATCTATACTATTCGCTGATGTTGATTCCAGGGTGCCGGTATGTCAGTCAGACCGCTCCGAAGGCCGTGTCCGAGTTTGAATACGATGCTCCGTCCATGAAGACTCCGATTCCGGGGCCCAGATCAAAGGTTCGATCTCATCTTTCTTTTGTCTTATTTACATCTTGATTTTCTTTTAAATCCTGACGCAACTGTGTTGTCTTTTTTGTTCCTTCTTTTGAGCAGGAGCTGATGAGACAGCTGGGAGAAATTCAGGTCAGCGGTACACTTAAGTCAGAGCACTGAGTCATGTACAGCGTTCCCTCATTAGGTGCAAAGAGGAGTTATAAAGTCAGCAGGAATCTCTGCTGTGAATATAAAGTTTTATCCCTTCATTAGTCCAACTCAGAGACTCAGTTCACTACTCTGTGTGTCCTGGTTTGTTTTTCCTCACCCCGGTCAGAGATAATCAGGGGCGAAGTTCACAGCAGAGAATGATTGCGTGGAGCTCACACAGGCGTTCCTGACTATTTCTGTTATCCGAGTGTGTGAGCTCTGTGACGCGTGAAGCTGTGCATGATGGGAATCAGACAGAATGTGAACACAAAGAAGCAGCCTTTGTATACGACTGTGCGATGTCATCATTTAGACTGGTTTCAGCTGGAGTGTGTCTGGGTGATGGACATGTTGCGACACAGCCCTGATTTAGTCTGTTTTGTTTGGGGATTTTTTTAAGTGGTTTAATAAATGAATAAATTTATTCTAGCAGTGCTGACGTTTTATTTTTATTACGATGCACAATATAAAAATGAGCTACTGATTATTATAGTTAGGTCTGGAGACATGCTAGAATGCTACACAGGGTGTCTGACGGTTATGCTAGTGTCCAGGTTAACCGAGGACCGAACCTCAAAGTCAAAAACAAGTCCGTCTTTAAGGGTCTCGGTCACGCAGGACTCGTTTCCCAAGTGCACCTTTCAACCGCCTATTGTTGCTAGGTTACCATAAGCACATCTAGCACTTCAGCATTGCTTTATTGTGAGCATCGAGGGTTGAGTCGTGTCAGCTGGTGAGAGTGAGGTGACATTCCAACGTGACGTTACATTGTGTTATTATGCCGATTGTGTGCTATTCTACGTTTTCATATAAAAAATTAAATGTTTTGGTGTGGCTTTGTTGGCTTAATGGTTTGAGAAGCAGGATTGGGACCAAATGATTGCAGGTTCTATTCCTGAACCAGCAGGAAAAATCTTATGAGCAGCACCTTCCCCTTCTTCCACCTTACCAGCTCAAGTGCCCTTGAGCAAGGCACCTAAACCACCCCGCTCCCAAATTCTCTACGATTGTTACCGCCCACTGGTCTGAATGTGTGTGTTCACACTGTTAACGTGTGTCTATGTGTTTGCTCACCTTGGATTGGTTTCATGCAGAGCCTGATATATGTACATATATTATATATTGTATCACACTGCTGATGCGTCTCAAAGGAAACCGAGTGGAACGAGTCCTCCAGAACTCTAAGGGTAGAGGAAAGCTGACGGAGCAGAATCGTCCACACAGCTCATGAAAGTAGCGTGACAAAGCATCATTACAGGTCGCTTTTACACACACCATGAGATGTCCTAAAACGTAAGGAACTCAGATGTGGAAACCAACCTCAGTGACTGACAGGCTCATCTTGTCTTATTTTGTTCTCCTTTTTCACAGAACGTCAGCGCGATTAATTTCTTCTGTAACTACGAGGAGAGTCGGGGGAACTACCTGGTGGATGCTGATGGAAACCGAATGCTGGATCTGTACACCCAGATCGCGTCTGTTCCTCTGGGTATGTCCCGTGATGGGGTTTTGTACATCAGACTGCACGACGATCCGGCTTTCAGTAAGAGTGTCTGTGGTTGGACCTTCGTGTAGTGGGCGTCAATGAGTCAAAATGGGTTTAAATGGGCAGGTCACATGACCTGATAGCATTGTTAAGAGAGGTGATGTGTGTAAAATTTCAAAATGGTGGTGCGTTGCTTCAAACACACAAAATCAACATTAATGGGGTGGGGGTGTTGTGGATGGTTTGTTAGCTTTTGTGCTGGCCGTGCCTGCTGGGAGAATTGAGGCTGGGTGATGAAGCGGAACTGACAGCTGGAGAGACGGCACACGGCTGAATATTCTCCTGCTCTCGTTACACAGCAATTTTACTTCGCCATATGTTTGGAATTCAAGAGCTACTTTCATTTCACCGTAATGAACACGCTGGTTTATTTAAAGATCCGTTTAATATTCCATCAGTTCAGATTAATCGAGAAATCACATATCTCTCTCTGTCTGTCACTCTTTCTCCATGTGTCTTTCTCTCTCTCTTTCTCTCTGTCTGTCTGTTTGTGTGGTCCTCTCTTACTCTCTCATTCCCTCTTTGTGTGCCTCCCTCCCTCCCTCTCTCTCTCTCTCTCTCTCTCTCTCTCTCT
>JAOUQZ010045853.1:0-10001 GCA_028564935.1 Neosilurus hyrtlii | reverse complement strand
GGAACCCTGCATAGAGAAAAAGCCAGAACAAACATGAGACAGGACATAACTTATTTCCCCCGGCGGGTTCTAACAAAATTCTTGTTGATTGTAATCACATACTGTAATCTATCACTGAAGAATGCTGGAATGTCCTGTGTTCTCATGTCCTGTGTTTCCGGAGCCTTTCTGAGACCTCGTACTGATGCAGGTTGGGCTCCTGACATATCCACAGAAGGAGAAATGTGATCGTAGCTGAGTAAGATCCCTCCGTCAGACAGCACAAATAACACAAGGGATGAAATGTCTGGCTCGGTCTCAGGACACGACACTCGCAGCTCAGAGATGATGAAGTGTCTGAAGATCTCTGTTTAACGCTCCAAGTGTCAGTGTTCAGGTTCAGATTCAGTCTTTTTCTATGCTCTCATCAGTGCTTTAGTTCACCACCATGATAACAAAATCCGCATCAAAAATAGACCCGAAAGAAAGAAATGAAAGAAAACGAATATCACTGCAGGGCCGCGGTGGCTCGGTGGTAGGGTGCTGGATTACTGATCCCAAGCTCGGGGGTTTAAGCAACACTATAACCCTGTTAGCTGCACTGCCGTCAGCCTGTTTTTGCCCTGCGATGGCCTGGCGAGCTGTCCAGGGTGTACTCTGCCCTCGCCAGGAGTCGGCTGAGATGGGTGCAAGCCTCCCCGCGACCCTAATTAGGATTACGCGCTTCAGGAAATGAATGAATGAATGAATATTACTGCCATATTATACATATGATACACGTGTATCAGGTCTTATGGATAGCCGGATGATCTTAAAAATAGTCCGATGTTCTTTTAAAAGACGTTCCTTAAATCCGTATTACTTAGAACCCTAATCAAAAAATGTTTCGATGGGTATAGGAACGGGAACCTAGAAAGTTCTGGACCGAACCTGTACAGGAACATCCTTCCCTCATAGCTTGGTTTCAGAGTGGAGCGTCAGTCATGGCATGGTTCCTTTCTTACACTCTTAATGAGGGATCATACTAGAGGTGCGATAGAGAAGTAACTGATGCAAATGGATGTTTTTGTGAATTTTTGAGCAAATTTTTAGTTTGTTTTGTGAATCTAAATGTAAGCGAATAATTTGTGGCTTCAATAAAATCTTGAAAAGGTCGTGTGACAATTACTGCGACTGATTTGCGAGTAATTTGCGATTGGTTTGATAAAAAAAGTCGTAAATCAGTCGGGTTTTGTTCACTTTTTGCTCTTGAGCCGTTCGCTTTGGATTTGCTTGTTATTAGCCGATAACAAAATGCGAATAAAATGACAAAATATTTCGAATATGGCGGATAACAAAATATCTCAAACTTTCCATGTGGAAGTCTCCAACTTTTTGCTTTTCCTTGTGAATAAAAATTAATCAATTGTGAGCAAAACGACAGTTTGGGGCCTTCTCACGACGTGTGCGAACCGTTTTAGGAGAGTTTGAGATAATTATGCATCAGAGCCTCGTTTTGCGACATTGGCGAAAATTTCAAACATGTTTCTGAGATAATTTCGCCAACCAGGCGCCCAAAATGCAATGCTCCGAATGTCGCGTGACAAATTTGAGAAAACTGACAGCCACGAATCGCCATTCACGTCAGTCATTTATTATCACACCTCTAGTGTGATCTCCCCCTTAAGGGTTCTTTAAAAGATCCTTGGACCGATTAAGGGTTTACATGGAGGGAACGTCTTCATCATAAGGTTGAGAGGGATGAACTGCTTGGGGAACCTGTGGTGAACAGGTTCCTTTCTTCAAAATCTTCAATTTATTCATTTCTCGAGGAATCCTTAAAGGTGGGGTTCGTGTGAAACATGATTCTCAGAGTCACAGGCTGAAGAACCGTTTAGGGAACCTACCTTCCCAGAGTGGAACCTTGACTCTGAAGTCAAACCTTCAACTGAAGACCACTGATCTACATAACAACCCGACCAAAATGAAGAGCGCTGATTCCATGACTTGGATCGGGCATCGTTTTGTTACCATGCCAACAAAGTGAGCAAGTGAAATTATTTACAGTTTCCAATATCCATTCTACCCCTACAGTGAATTATTTATGATGTTTATAAGCTGGAGCCAATCAGAGCTGACCCTGGGAGAGAGGCGGGGTTACACCCTGAGCATGTCTCCAGTCTATCTCAGATCAAATACAAAGAGAAGTCATGAAGCGGAGGAGAAATACTGCATTAATGCACATGCTCCAACCCATCAACCGTCATCAACCTGATCTAAAGTTAGCCTGACCTCTGACCTTTCTGTCCTTCAAGTACAGCACAACGCTCTGCAGTGGAAATAGACAGGACAGGATAGTCAGACAGGTTCGTGTTGTCTAGAACTCTGGTCATGTTCATGAAGGAACACGACGGCTCATTTCCTCAACAATCATGCAGATGTGATTTGGAATGTTAGTACAGATGTTGTTGAAGTTTGTCAGTGAGTTGAAGGGAGGGAATAAGTTTCTGGGAAGTGTGTGCGTGTGTGTGTGTGTTTGTGTGTAAGAGGTCTGTAAAAATACTTTGTGGATGTAAGCGTGCACACCGGGGATGTGGAAATGGAAAGAAAGTGAGAGAACATGGTAAATGTCTTAGTGAACGAGAGCCTCACACACACACACACACACACACACACACACACACACACACACTACAAATTTGTACTTCGTAATTTGCAATTTTACTACAAATTTGTACGTAACACTAAAATGCCCATCATAAACACCATAGCAACCTCTTGAAATTTCATAGCAACCACCTAGCAACAGCCAGACAGCCAAGGAACCGTGGCACAACATAACCCTCAGAACAATGTTTTCACATTTTAACCTTTTAAGATCTGTTTAAAGATAATGCTAAGGCTTCTGGTGAACTTTGAGAAAAATAATTCCTATAATTCCTCACGAGAAACAGGATGTACGTGGTTTGCTTGTTTGTACATTCAGCTATAGACGATGCGATCATGGTGTTCAAGTCCAGGTTGATGCTCCCCTTCTGAGAGAGTTCTAAGTAGAACTAGAAACAGACTGACTACATAAACTGTTGAAGAGCCATGAAGTGGGTTTGTTCTTTAGGAAAAGGGAGCATTGGTTTCTCATAGGGTTCTCTTGACTGTTCCTGGGACACCCAATCGTTTCTGTTCCAAGGTAAAGATCCAAGGAGAACCCATTCCAAAAGATACAAATCATTAACTACTCCAAGAACCATTGATGACAAAGCGTAGAAAAATGGTTCCCTCTGCCATACTTATTTTCTTTTTGGTTCTAGCTTTTTTATATATTTTCTCTCTGGATACACTTTAATATTTTTATGTCTAAACTTAGTGTGGGTTTTGCTCTAAAAGAAGGTTTAAAGTAGTTCTGAAGACACTTTAAAACTTTGAAGAATTCAAGATCATCACAAATCCACCAAATTCACTTAAGATCATCACGATTCCACCAAGTTTTCTAAAGATCACCATGATTCCTCCAAGTTCTCTCAAGATCATCACAACTCCACCAAGTTCCCTCAAGATCATCACGATTCAACCAAGTTCTCTCAAGATCACCACAATTCCACCAAGTTCCCTCAAGATCATCACGATTCCATATAGAGGAATAGAAAAGAACCGTTGCTGATTTTTGTAACGCGTAGGCTGCATAGCCAGCAGCGTGTTTCTGCCCTGCGATGGCCTCGCAAATAGTCCAGCGTGTACTCTGCCCTCACCCAGAGTCAGCTGAGATGGACCCTAATTAGGATTAAGTGCTTCAGAAAATGAATAAATGAATAATGAAAGAATGAATAAATGAATGAATGAATGAAGTATATCAACATGCAATTTAATAGCACAAAGATGCTTAAGCAAATAATAAAACTTTAAAATACTAAAAATTAGCGTCATGATGAGGGTTCTGGGATATGAGTGAACAGTTCCTGTTTCCTGTGAGGGATAGTGAGTCCGTTATTTAAACATGAGCTCCGAGCAGCTGGGACGCAGGAAGAGACAGTCATTAGTGTGGGGTTATTTTAGATCCATGTGTCAAGGTCAAGTGTCAGGGTCCAAGTTTTATCTATAATCTGCAGAATAACTGAACATGTACGTACAATATTATCATATCTCATAAAGAAAAAAATGCAATATAATAAATATAATTTATGCATTTATTGTTTGTTTGTTTATTTGCCTGTCTTTCTTTCTTTCTTTTGATTCTTTTGATGTTTGTTTACTTATTAGAATGTTTTAAAGTGTACCCCGCCCTCGCCCAGAGTTGGCTGAAAGGGGTGCCAGCCTCCCCGTGACCCTAATTAGGATTAAGCGGTTCAGAAAATGAATGAATGAATGAATAATATGCATGAAGTTATATAGTTAATAATTGTTAGCTCGCTTGTTTGTTTGTTTGTCACAGTGGTGTCATTTCTTCCTTTCTTTGATGATTGTTTACTTATTACAATATTTTTAACACCATATCATGCAAATTAAAACAATATTATAAATATAATGCAATTTATTCATTTATTTATTGTTTGTTTGTTTAATAATTTTAAAATTTATTTTTATATACTTATTTACTCCTTAATTACTGATATATTGTTCTGTTATTTATTTCTTTTAAAATATTATTATTATTATTATTATTAATTTTAATATTATTATTATTATTATTATTATTATTATTATTATTATTATTATTGATTAATTTATTAAAGTGTGATTTTTGAAATTATTATTATTAGTAATATAATTATTTTTTTAAATAATCGTTTGGCTACAATCCAACATGAGCGCAGACGAAGCCCTGCACAGACTCTGAGGTCACTCCAGACTCCAGACACAACATAATATTTTATTTAGAAATCCGGGTCAGCATCGGGCGGGATAGTGGTGTACTGGTTAACACTGTCACCTCAAAGCAAGAAGGTTCTGGCTCTAAACCAACTGAGGGCTTTGCATGTTCTCTCCGTGCTTGGGTTTCCTCTGGGTACTCAGGTTTTCTCCTACAGTCCAAGGACATGCACATTATTTTGAATTGTCTGTATGTGTGAATATGTATATGTGTGTAGAAATGTATGTCCTGTGTGTTAGCCTTGTGATAGACTAGAGACCTATTCAGGGTGTAACCACGTAAGAGATAAGTATTAAAGGTAGTTCATATTTATTATTTTTATATAAAAAATAATAATAAATTTATATCTAAACTTGGTTTTAAAAATACAGATAGGTAGGATGTTTGCCAGGTCTTACCGTATATACACAACCTCCTCATTTACCCTTGGTTTGGACCAGCATGCACCTGTTTTGCCATAGATGTATGATGGGGGCAGAAATCATTCAGACTTACAGTCACATCTGAAGCAAATCGCAGCAAGCCATTAGCCTAATGAGCATGTCTGTGAACTGTGGGATGAAACCGGTGTACCAAGAGGAAACCCAAGCAAGCAAGGAGAGAACATGCAAACTTCACACACAAACACCATCACTGACCACAGGGCAGTGTGTTACTCAACCGAACCCACCAACCCACCGACCCACCGACCCACAAGCACACTGAAAAGAAACGTGTGTAAGTAGTAAAAGAATGAAAGAAGAAAAATGAGAATGAGAGATGGAGAAAGACAAAAATATCCTGGAATCTCACTCTATAATTGGCCGAGTCCGTCAGTTTGCACGCTGAGCCACCTCGTCCCCACTGAAACCTTATCCTCTGAACACAGGTTCCACCCTCCCACACCCTGTACACTGACTCTCTCTCTCTCTCTCTCTCTCTCTCTCTCTGTCTTACACACAGACACAAACACACACTCCACCACCACTTCTCTCTAAACACACATCTGTGGATTACTCTCAGGTTGTCGCTGTGTGTGTGTGTGTGTGTGTGTGTGTGTGTGTGTGTGCATGAGGGGATTTCAACACCTGGACAGGTTCAGCATCAGGAGCTGAGGATGCACGGAAGTTGAAGAGTGTGTGTGCCTGAGTGTGTGCGCAGGTCTGAGTGTGTAAGGGTTCTCCATTCAGCGTTAATTACACAGGTAAGGATGGACCTTCATTCACATACACTGTCAAGGCTCGTGCGTTCTTCAGGTGGTATCACTAAAGGAACCCTTTAACGTTACAGTTGGGTTCTTCTTCTTAAAGGGTTTTCAAAGGTGTTATTATTTGTAGCTTGGGGGAGTTTGTCAACCACTTAAAAAAAAATCCGTTCTGCCACATGTTGAGACCTCAGGATGCTAAAAACCCTTAGATTCCAAAAAACAATCTGTCAACTCAAATTAAGAATGTGAAGAACACTTAAGCACCTACAGGATGCATAAAGGATATTTCTTGGCTAGGTAAGGGTTCCTTCAGAGACATACTGGAGAACATATACAGCTTTAAACAGACCTTACACGACACAGAGTCCCTGTGAAGAGCCCTGAAAGATTCTAGTAGAACCTTAAAGTGGGCTACAGCTCTGTGGGCTGCAGGTAGAACGCTACGGAGAAGCTAAGATCACTTAATAGTCTGAATTAGTGCAAGTTATTTTGCTAAGAGTGTACTGTTCATTCATTAAAAACAATGCCTTGAAGCATGCTTCCATTTGTCTCGCTGACGGAACCCTTAAAGAGACAATGTGCAACCATCCCTGCGCTGTTTGGAGCATTTCCACCAAATTTAAAGTGGTTTAAAACCTGAAAAAGTAGTTCTCCGCCGGAACTAAAAGGCAGCTAATTTTTTTTAAGTGTGAACCATGATGACATCAGTGGGCGTGTCCTTATTTTAGAGAGGAAGCGGAATGCAGAAACAGAGATTGTGATTTGTGAAACACCTTTCCTTAATGGAGTGTTCTTGATTACAGTGGGTCCACTTGTAACTGGTACAAATGCAGGCTGGTTCACTAAGAACTGGATCTAGAACCCATTCGCTGTTGGGTGTGAAGTGTTTTGGGAGGCTACAAACTCTTATCTGCAGTATATAATATGATATACTTTTGTGTACAAGTGTACACTCCTTTTAAGGAACATTGGATTGTTGACTGTTGATTGTAGTGGTTAGCACATCCGACGTCTTGATGAGGGAAAAAACTGAACCCCTCCATAAAGTCTTCTCCGGCACATCCCGAAAACTTTCAGTAGGGTTAAGGTCAGGACTCTGGGGGGCCGATATATATGTGAAAATGATTCCTCGTGCTCCCTGAACCACTTGCTCATTATTCGAGTCCCCATTTCATATCCGTGCCATCAGAGAAGAAAAAGTGCATTGATGTGATATTCAGTACATTCAGATCATCAGCCGACTTCAATTTATTGCCACATTAATGTTGCTGAGCCTCGACCGGACCAACTGGAGCAACAATGCCATGAAGATTACATACTGTAATAAAATTAAAGGCCCTCCAACAAAATATTACAGTGTCAGGGTTTTTCTGAGGGGGGGCGGGTGGATTAGTGAAGAACACTACGTTTCTTTTTACAGGGATCTTGTCTGGTGACCCAATCACAACCTGACTATTTATAATTTTTCCTTTCTGAGAAGATCCAATCAGAATTACTTTAGAATAAGTAGAACTGTTAATCTCCCCAAAGAAATCTTACAGGGTTTTTTTCCCCAGTTTTCTTCTCTGAGAGAACTCCTAAAGACTGTGAGTGGAACCGTGGTCTCCATGCTCTGAGCCAGAGACAGCTTCCTAATAGAACTTTTATTAGCGTAAGACATTAGCTGTCTAAAGAACATTTCTTTAAAGAAAAGGTGGATCCAACAATTCTAATTCTTACTTTGGTTCTTTTCTGAAGGAAACATTGAAGATTGTATATAGATTTTTTTCTGAGAGGGTTCAAGGTAGAACCCTTTGAAAAGTTAGGGACCACGAACTGCCTGAAGAATCCTTAATGATCAAACACTTTTGGAACGAGGAGTGCATGGAACATCTTGCAGATTGAATCATTCTTCAGTTTGTCTCCTGAGAACCTTACATGGAGTTTTCTTTTGTAAATGGGCTCCAAGCAGAACCTCAGTCGGAGGTTCAGAGCCCTGTATGATAGTGTACTCCACTCGTGCACTTCAACAGATTTTTTTCTTGAGAGTTCTTCAGTGACCCAATGTTTCTTAGTTGTGGTTCTTTCTTTCTTTCTTTTTTTTCTTGTCTTTTTTTTTTTGTTTGGTTCTGGAGAGCACAGTCTGTTTTAAATATCTCAGGAAGTGCTCAGTGGTGGAACGTCTGGTTTGTTCATCTGCACTTTGCTCCCAGGACTATCATTTCATTTTTTATTTATTTATAATTCTTTACTTTTCTTTTTGGCCCCTGAGTGAGTGTCTGTGCAGAAAGATCCGGTCTGGAAACACCTAGTTGGAGAAGAGTTATTTATATGTTTAAACATGAACTCTAAATATAATATACTGGATACTGTAGCATATACAGCTTGCATAGTTTTATAAAAAAAAAAAAAAATTATTATTATTTTTATTATTTTTTATATGATTATTCTTCTTCTTATTATTATTTATTTATGTAATATTTTTATAATTATCATTATTTATGTATTTATTTAATATTAATTATTTATTATTATTATTATTAATTTTTTTGTTTAAATTTTTATTATTATTATTACTATTTATATTACTATTATATTTTTTTAAGTTTTTTTAT
Organism: Neosilurus hyrtlii; assembly: GCA_028564935.1. Classification (NCBI taxonomy): domain Eukaryota; kingdom Metazoa; phylum Chordata; class Actinopteri; order Siluriformes; family Plotosidae; genus Neosilurus; species Neosilurus hyrtlii. The sequence goes on along the minus strand of JAOUQZ010045853.1, from coordinate 1,399 downwards.
TATTATTATTAATAATATTATTTATTTTTAATTTTTTATTATTAGTACTAGTAGTAATAACAAATCATCGCAACTTTTTTTTCTCCACAAAATTTTTCATTTTTCATGATTAATTTTATTTCCTTTCATTATTTTTATATAATTCTGTTTTAATAATCACTTAATATTCACTCAGTCACTTCATATAGGTCACATGCAGTTTTGCCGTGATGGTGTATTACTCATGTAATCTCATGTGTAATGTGCTGTGTGTACAAACTTAAAGGTGCACTTCATGTACACAGTGGTGCTTTTTTGACCAAAACTCTAAGCGTCTGCCTGCTGGTACCCCCGGGACTGAAACCATAAAGAGTTAGTGTTCAGACATGAAGTGAAGCGGAGCTCAGTGAAAATGGTTCCAGCTCCACTCTCTTTGTTGTCTGTTACATGTTAAAATGGTGTTGGGTCAATAACCCTGTTCGGAGGATGGTGTTGATGTTTACGATGTTCCCTGTGTGTAAGTTTAGCACTTCCGTATTTCCACGGAACCCCTGCTGTCTGTATGCAGCAAACCCAGAACCAAAACAGCACTGGGTGTTGACTACAAAAACATCCACTGCTGTTTATCCACAGGAGCATACAAACAATTTGTTTTCACTGGTTAGTTTTGCTTTTCTATTAATAGATCAGTCTGTGATCATTTAAACTGCTTTCAATTATAATGGCAAAAAAAGACCCGCACAACTCCGACAGTAAAAACCCAGCACTCATTACAGAGAATTATTACAGCGAGGTCCGGAAGGAGGGTAATTGTAGCCTACTAGTATTTGAACTCTCTCACACTTAATCATGTGAAATGAATAGAATTAATAGAACCAAACAAATATAAAGAGTCAATTCTGTGATGGACTGACACGAGTTCCACAAATGTTTGGAACAAACAGGTCAGGCAAAGGAAGTTGATTTAGCAATTTATAATAAACAAGCCAGGAAATGTAACAATTAATAATAAAATGAATAAAAGGAATAAAGGTCTGTTGTTTCTAAGGATAGGAGTTTGAAGGTTGGAGACAATTCGTGCTGTGTAGAGTCTTGGATCTTCCCGTGTTTGTGGCTGTCCAGGTTTCGGCGTAGTCTGTTCAACACACTTATATAGCTAATATAACTGTTTGTGACATCTTCCGTACATCACAATAAATATTGTTCTTCTTTCTGTTAGATTTTGTCATAGTGGTTATACATATGTCAGCTGCGTTACCATAGGTACACGATGTAGCTGTTACATCACACCTCCTTCCATAAAAGAAAACCTGGATTTTATGGCTTATTTGATCATTTTACATTCATTCATTCATTCATTTTCTGAACCGCTTAATCCTAAATAGGGTCGCGGGGAGGCTGGTGCCCATCTCAGCCGACT
>JAOUQZ010045852.1:0-10001 GCA_028564935.1 Neosilurus hyrtlii | reverse complement strand
CCCCCCCCCCCCCCCCCCCCCCCCCGAAAGAGCAGCGTCACCTCTGACTGTGGCGACTCTCTGTTCAAACGGGGTGAGGTCCTCCTCTCCTCTTCCCCAGCCTGATTGGGGCAGACTTTGGGGGTGGGCAGCCCATTCACCACTTAACGGCCACCTTTAGGTCTGACCACTTCTTTTTTAACTCTGTATGTGTTCGCCTTTCCGACCCCACAGCATTGACTCGCACACACACACTTTCCCACTCAGACCTCCTGCGTTTGTTGTTAATGCCGCAGGACAGCGTGCCAAACAGTACATTCTTGCGCGTCTCCCTATTTTCCTCATATTATAAGGGTTTTCTAATCCTGCGAAGAGGGGAATCTCCGGTGCAGGGTTAATTTAAATGTGATTTGCATATTTCAATGGTGGCGCGGACAGGGAGGGGTCGGGTACTCCTACATGTGCGCTCAATTCCACGTTGATTCGGATGTTCAAAGGAAATGTGCTTGGATTCATGCGTACGCACAGATTCATACATCTGGATTTTTTTTGTGCGTACTACGTTTTCTGGATTTAAGCGTACGCCATTTTTCAGTAAGAATTCCACGCAAGTCTTTGTACATGAGGCCCCTGGTGAGGTTCTCTGCTAGATGGACACCAAGGAATTTGGTGCTCTTGATGATCACCACAGAGGATCCGTCGATGAACAGTGGGGAATGGTCACTCTGTACTCTCTTGAAGTCAACACCATCTCTTTAGTCTTGTCAACATTCAGAGACAGGTTGTTGGCTCTACACCAGGCTGTTAGCTGCTGCACCTCCTTTCTGTAAGCTGTGTCGTCGTTCTTGCTGATGAGACCCACCATGGTCGTGAATACTGAACTAAAGTCTATGAACAGCATTCGTGCATATGTGTCCTTACAGTCCAGGTGTGTGAGGGCCAGATGAAGGGTTGTGATGATGGCATCATCCATAGAGCAGCTAAAACAATATGCAAACTGCAAGGGGTCCATTGAGAATGGTAGCTGTGATTTTTTTTCCCCGAATTTGATGTTTGTTGTATATATATGTAGCACCTTGTCCTGGAGAAACATTGTTTTATTTCACTATGTTCTGCATCAGCTATATGTGGTTGAAATGACAATAAAGCTTCTTAAACTTGAACATGATGTACCTCATGACAAGCATCTCGAAGCATTTCTTCACGATTGGTGTGAGAGCGACGGGACGGTAGTCATTGAGGCAGGAAACCATAGACTTCTTAGGCACAGGGACAATGGTTGTTGTCTTGAGGCATGTTAAGATGATGGAGCTGCTTAGCGAGATGTTGAAGATGTCGGTGAAGACATCTGCTAGCTGCTCTGCACACTCCCTGAGCACTCTGACAGGCATGTTGTCTGGTCCAGCAGACTTCCGAGGGTTGACTCTGCATAAAGTTCTCTTCATGTCAGGCATGGTGAGACAAAGCACCAGGGACCTTATGTACAAAGACTTGCATGAAATTCTTACTGAAAAATGGCGTACACTTAAATCCCAAAAATGTCATACACACAAAAAAATCCAGATGTACAAATCTGTGCGTACGCATAAATCCAAGCACATTTCCTTTGAACATCTGAATCAACATGGAACTAAGTGCACATGTAGGAGTACCCGACCCCTCCCTGTCCACACCTCCATTTAAATCGTATTTAAATTAACCCTGCCTGAGATTCCCCTCTTTGCAGGATCAGAAAACCCTTACAATATGAGTAAGATGGGAAAGCGCGCAAGAATGTACTGTTTGGCATGCTGTCCTGCGGCATTAACAACAAACGCAAGAGGTCTGAGTGGGAGAGTGTGTGTGAGGCCATCAGTGCTGTGGGGGTTGGAAAGGCGAACACACAGAGTAAAAAAAGAAGTGGTCAGACCTAAAAGTGGCCGTTAAGTGGAGGACGGCTGCCCACCACCAAAGTCTGCCCCAATCAGGTGGGGGGACAGGAGAGGAGGGCCTCACCCCATTTGAACAAAGAGTCACCGCAATCATAGGTGACACTGCTCTTTCAGGGGTGGTGGGAGCGCATGTGGGGGTCTCTGATTTCCCCCAAGCTCACAGCCCTGTAAGATAAAGGTTCATGCGGAAATGTGTGCATGCTCTTTGGTTTGGCAAATTTAAACATGCCAGAACAAGGAAGAGGATATCCAAGACTTTGACTCGTGTTTAAGTATGATTTGTTTATTTTTACAAACAGACAGTGAGACGGAGTACATGCAGCCACAGCCACAGACTCGGGTGATTCCTCCATCATCCGCAGTGGCTCTGGCGTCACAGAAATGGGGGATTCCTGCTGCCCGCCCGACTGCCCGTGTCCTCACCCACACTGTGCTGTGCAATTGGTGGCATAAATGACCGCCTGCTCGTAGACATCCTCACAAATATCAGTGACTCACTAAATGCATTGGTGAATGGTTGAAATCACCCATTGCGCACAGTGCCAGCTTGTAGTTCCCAACCATGCTGTTACTCAGGGTGTATGAAGGGTGTTTTGTGCGTACGCACCCTTTGTACATGAGGCCCTGGTCTTTAGGAAGAGTGAAGGTCTTCCTTGATGTCATGTTGTTCTGTGTCTCAAACTGAGCGTAGAGGTCGTTCAGCGCATCTGGGAGGGAGGCATCACTGTCACAAGCATGTGGTGTTGTCCTGTAGTTGGCGATCGCCTGGACGCCTTGCCACAAGCGCTGGGAGTCTACACTTTTCTGGAAGTGGCGGTGGATTCTCTGGGCATGTGCCTCTCTGATGGCTTGTGACAGTTTGGCCCTTGCTGTTTTTAAGGCCGCCCTGTCCACTGCTCTAAAGGCAGAGTCTCTTCAGAGGAGCACAGACTTTTGCAGTCATCCATGGATTCTGGTTGGAGTGTGTGATGATGGTATTGGAGATGGTCACGTCATTGATGCACTTCCCCATGTAGCCGATCACTGATGCCAAGTACTCCTACAAGTCAATAGAGTTGCCGCTGTCCCAGTCAGTGCACTCAAAACAGTCCTGAAGAGCAGAGATGGCTCCTGCTGGCCAGGTTTTAATCTGTTTCAGAACTGGTTTAGAGCATCTGATGAGTGGTCTGTATACTGGAATCAACATCACAGAGATGTGGTCTGAGTAGCTGAGGTGGGGATCTGCACGATACGTGCCTGGGATGTCTGTGTTAACAAGATCCAGCATGTTTGTACCTCTTGTAGCAAAGTCCACATGCTGATGGAATTTAGGGAGCACTATTTTGAAATTTGCGTGATTGAAATCCGTTGAAATGACCATTCTGCAGCTTAAATCAGACATAAATCAGCTGTCTGTGAAGTATTCATTTCATTCCGAACTCTAAAGAAAACTACATATAAATATCTGGATTATACCTGTACTGGATTATACCTGTACTAGAATATACTTGAACTGAATTATACCTGTAATGAATTATACCTGTACAAGATTTTACCTGTACTGGAATATACCAGTACTAGATTAAACCAATACTGGATTATACATGTCAGTTGCTTCAGGCTCCTGGCAATCAACATCAGTGAGGATCTGAGCTGGTCGCATCACATGAGTGTGATCACAAAAGCAGTGAGACAATGGCTCTTCTTTCTTCGGCGGCTGAAGAAGTTTGGAAAGGACTCCAGAATACCCACCAACTTTTGCTGATGCAGCATCGAGAGTATTCTGTCTGGCTGCATCACGACCAGTTACAGCAGTTGTAATGCTGTGGACCGCAATGCTCTACAGAGGGTGGTCATATCAGCACCACACATCACCAGGACTGAACTGCCAACCATCCAGGACCTCTACACCCAATGCTGTAGGAAGAAGGCCCAGCGGGTCCTCTATTATCCCAGCCACCCCAGCCATACACTCTTCATGCTCCTGCTGTCAGGCAGACGGTAAAGGAGCATCAGGACTCGAACCAGCAGATTCAGGGACAGTTTCTACCCACAAGCCATCAGACAACTAAACTGATGATATACTAGCCTATTTGCACACAACATTTTGCACCCTCACTGTACACGTACAGTTATTACCTCTACACTACAGCCACCTCAGTATTTATTTTCAATATATATATTTTCAACTTATATTTTTATTTCTTTCATTTATATGGTTTTATTTTTTACTTTATATTTTTATTTAAATGTTTCTTGATATGCAATATTTGTTTCTTATATGCAATATTAAGGGGGGGTGGGTCTGAGTCCAAGAATTTCATTACTGGTAATGATGTTCCAGTGTTACCTGTAAATGACAATAACACTTGAAACATGAAACTTGAACTGCTGGATTATACCTGTACTAGATTATACCTGTACTAGATTATACCTGTACTGGATTGTATCTATTCTGGATTATACATGTACTGGATTATACCTGTACTTAATCTTATTTAACTGACCGTTATTAGTTTGTAGATATAAAAGGTGATTTCTCTATGTTCTAATGTTAAGTTTGGTGTTCTACAAGGTTCAGTCCTAGGCACGCTGCTTTTTTCTCTATACATGCTATTCTGGGTAATATTATTTGTGAACATGGTATTATCTTTCATTGTTACGCTGGTGATACAGAGTTGTATATTACAGCAAAGCCAAATTAGATACACCAGCTTAATAAAGTTGAGAATTGTGTAAAGGACATTAGACACTGGATGCTTACTGACTTCCTCTTACTAAACTCTAATAAGACAGTACTTGTACTCGGATCACAGGCAGGTAGAAATAAGGTTTCTGATTATGTAGTAAGTTTTAATGTTAAGTTTGGTTGTTAGTAATGAATATTACTAGGATATCCTTCTTTCATCTTTCATCCAGTTAAATGTATTAATTAAAATAGTTTTTATTTATCTTTATTTATCTTTACTTATTAAAGAGTTCTGGTAAACTGTGATGTTGGGATACTCTCGCTCCCTCACTCTACATGCTCACCTAGGTCCACTGACAGTGGAGTGGCTGATTGCCCAATGTTACAGGGTGTCCTCATGTCTGCCTTCCTTGCTGCATGCCTGATCCTCCTGATCCTTCTGCTTCTGTCCTGTGGTCTGCCCTGGTGTGCTGATGCTGGCTGGAGTTCTTGGAAGCCCCTTGCTCCTGCTGATGAAGATCCATGTTGATTTAGATGTGGACTCAGAGACTGTGAAGATGACTTTCACTGCTGGTGATATAAACTCTTTTGCTGCAATTATTTAGGACTTACAGTTGTGGTATAACCAACCAGACTACATGTTGGTCTAAAACTGAAGTTTCTTATATGGTTTGTAATTATATATTTTCACCCAAATGAGGATGGGTGTCCCTTTTGAGCCTGGTTCCACTCGAGGTTTCTTTCTCGTGTCAACGAAGGGAGTTTTTGCTTGCCACTGTCGCCACAGGCTTGCTCATTAGGGATTTGGGATGTAGGGGTTGTAGAAAAATGTTTACATTCTTTTTTAAATTGCTTTTAGTATGTAAAGCTGCTTTGTGACAATGTCAATTGTAAATAGTGTTATACAAATAAAACTGAATTGAATTCTATTGAATACTAGATTAAACCTGTACTCTATTATACCTGTACTAGATTATACCTATACCAGATTATACCTGTACTGAATTATACCTGTACTATATTATACCTATTTTGGATTATACATGTACTGGATTTTACCTGTACTAGATTATACCTGTACTGGATTAAACCTATGCCAGATCATACCTGTACTGGATTATACCTGTACTGGTTTACACCTGTACTGGATTATACATGTGCTGGATAGCTGTACTAGATTATACCTGTACGGTGTGCCCTGGCAACTGCACCCTGTGGTTTCCACACCTGCCACGGACACTGGGAGTCGGAAAGAGAAAGTGGCTTTGGAACTGCACACCCCACTGTCACCTAAATCATCATCTGCCGGTGTCTTTCTCTGGATCTACATCCTTAACGTCACTACCATCCTCACTCCACCACCGCATTCCATCACCTTTTTCAAGTCCTGCGGCGAGGTAAGTGTGATGACGGGGGCAGGGAGAGGATGTTCCTGGGAGCCTCTAGCTACACCTCTCAGACATGGCAGCCTGGGTGTGACAGTTCTGGTGACGATTGGAGCAGTGGCCCAGCTCATATCCTGCCCAGGCAACATGGCAGCATTTCTGACTCCTAAAAAAGCTTGCCCAACTTTGACTTGCTCACTGGATGCGGTGCGCTGGTCATCCAACTATGCATTCAAGACCAGAAATAATACCAGCGTCAACATTAACATTGCCACATGTAATGTCTGCACTCTTCAGGATAATGACAACAGCCTGCAATGTTGGTTGGCAATCATGGCAGAGGAAGTTGCTACAACATAGCCATCACAGCACTGAGTGAAACCCGCTTTTCTGACTCAACACAGCTGCCTGAACATGGTCCAGGATACACATTCCTCTGTAAAATACATCTAGCTGATGAGGATCGACAATCCTTCGCAATCAAGTCATGCTATCTCAACCTACTTGACTCCCTGCTGCATGGAGTCAATAATTCTCTGATGGTGCTACGCCGGAAGCTGAACAGCTGCTACATCACCATAATTAGTGTGTATGCACCAAACATGTTACACACAGATGAAACCAAAGAACAGTTTTAAAAAGAGCTGGATAATCTCATCCAAGCCACTCCACATGCCTACAAATTCCCGATCCTGAAAGACTTTAATGCAGTGTCGGCAGCAACTGATCAAAATAGGATGAAGTCATCGGCCATCATGGCATCAGTAAGGAGAACTCCAATGTCACTCTACTTCTCTAAATGTGTGAACATCATCTTTTCATCACCAACAGAGTCTTTCAACAAAAGGACAAATTTAAAACCACTTGGATGCACCCACGATCTGGTCACTGGCAACAAATTGACTTCGCCATTACTCACCGGTGGGAGATTCACCTTCCAAGGCCATGAGGGGAACAACCTGTCTGTCAGATCATCACTTGCAGCTGGAGAGTTTCATCAATGTGGCCAAGCTATCATCTACTGAGACAAAAACCCATCTACGGCAGCAGCTAGCAACTACATTCTTCCACTTCAAAGCCATCCAAGACAAGACCATCGGAAGCCACTGGAGTGAACTTTGTGATGTGATTTATCTCACAGCGATGGATATCCTCAGCCATGCCAAGAGGCAGCACCATGAATGGTTTGACAAGAACAACGCCTACTCAGTTACTGGATTACCTGCACTGAGCCTACCCACATTAAATATGTGGATAATAAGAACTCTATAGCAAAAAAGGACACCTACCATCACGTCCGGCAGAAAACAAAACCACCTTTTTCTGACAGAAAGCCTGTTTCCAGGACTACATTCTCTGGACAAGATCTAGTGCCTTTTTCAGAGAAGTTTGTAAGTAGGATGGGGACAAAATTTTAAAAGATAGGAACAAACCTTTTATAATAGCCACAACCAGGAACTGCCTTACCCCCTTTTTGGTCATAGGTCTCACACAAGTCATCTTATCAATTTGGAGACATACCTGCCCTTGACCCAAATGAAAGCACAGATACTATACTTCTACTGGCCCAATCACACACTTCAATGGGTTTTCTGTGAGTGAGCTGGAGTGGAAAAGGTTGTTTATTCCAGTATATGACTGTCAATAAAATCTGCTGATATCCCATTGTCAATTCCAGTGTTGAATAAAAATAAGTTGTGCCTAACTGATCAAGTATGAAAAAAAGAAGACATTTTTAGTAACTTCCGGTCACAATTCTGCCCTCTCTGGAAGAGCAATTGTCAGAGACACAGAAACCTCCTCTCCCACGGTCTGAGAAGATTAAGGTTGTGTTTCTTTAGTGCATTGTCTCTGTCAGTTCACCTAACATCATAGCTTACTTCTCTCAATTGCTCTGTGACCTTAAATGACCCTTGCCACTTTGCAAGTTATTTCTAGCTCAACATGGGCAGTAAAATGAGCAGGATATATTCTGGTGTAAAATTCCTCACTTGGGAACCTTTATAATACAGCTGGGCTTGGCGTTCTTGCACCTGTTGCAAATTATATCATGTTTACTCTGTAAAGGTCCATCTTAGATTTCTCTCATGATGTCTAAGATGCTACGGCTCGAGCCATTTATTCCAGTCTTGTGTATCATCATAAAAGATGAGTTATGACTTATGAGTTATGACTGTGAGCCTCTGATTAAACTGCCTGACCAACGTGTCCATGCTGGGGTGGCAAAGTTGTATGCACATGCAGACTTATCTAATGGCTTGACAAGATCTATCCCAATTTTCTCAAAGGGAATGTTAATTAGTGGGTCAGGGCTCAGCAGTACTTATTAGTAGATGGTAGGTTCACCTGCTGGCATTCGTGGCATAGTATGACGCTGGCAAAAATTGTAGCATCTAGATGACCCTACAAATTTTTTAGCAATTGGCCAGTTTAATGTAAACAGCAAAACACCTGTGGAGAGCCTCAGTGCCTCCCTCAGCAAATGGCTCATGTCATAGTGGCAGCCAGCCAGGCTAACTAAACAGAACAAAGCCGCTAGATGGCGGTGGATTCGGAGACCAGATTAGCTCAGTCTTTCAAGTGTGCCTGCGAGTGATGTCATTACACCTGTTGGTACTGATGTTCCGGGGCGCTCACGAGGGGATGCAGCGCAACAGAATGAGCAACAGAATTAACCTTTTTTTTGCTCAGGCATTTTCATCAACTTTTCGACATCTTTCGTTTATATTACCACGGAACACATTGCTTTCCGGATTTAAAAACACGTGTGTGTTCTCTGTACTTCTGCCTTGTTTTTTGTAAGAGTACGAGTCAGTTTTTACTCAGCACGATCCAAATGTTGTACCAATATTAGGCTCCTAAAGCTTTGGGGGATATAAACACAAATTTTTGCTAGTAGGGTTGGACATTTGCCAACCAGCCGACCAGTGGACAGACATCCCTCTGTGTGGAGTTCCCGGGTATTTACTATTACCTAATCCAATTTCCCCATGAAGATTTTTACATCTTTAACATTACTCTAACCGTACCCTGATCTTAAAACGTCTTTACCTTAAAATGTAATGTTTTACGTCATGGGGACTTGTGGTTTGTCTAATTGTACTAATCCCCTGTATGTACCACGGAGATGAATGGATTAAATTGAGCTAATATTTTGGAAAGTGTGTGTGTGTGTTTGTGTGTGTGTGTGTGAGAGAGAGAGAGAGAGAGATAGAGAGAGAGAAAGACTATGAGAGAGAGTAAGAAGATGAAATGAATGAATGGATTAAATTGGGTTGATATTATGGAGAGTATGTGTGTATGTATGTGTGTGTGTGTGTGAGAGAGAGAGAGAGAGAGAGAGATATTGTGTGTGTGTGTGTGTGTATGTGTGTGTATATGAGAGAGAGTGTTTGTGTATGTGTGTGTGAGAGAGATTGTGTGTGTGTGTGTGAGAGAGAGAGAGAGAGAGTATAAAGAGGAAATTAATGAATGGATTACATTCTGTTGATATTATGGAAAGTGTGTGGGTGTATGCGAGTGTGTATGTGTGTGTGTGTGCATGTGTGTGTGTGTATTTGTATCCTTGTATGTGTGTGTTTGTGTGTGTATGTGTGTGCATGTGTGGGTGTATGTGTGTGTTTGTATGTGTGTATGTGTATATGTGTGTGTATGTGTATGTGTCTATGTGTGTGTATGTGTGTGTGTATGTGTCTATGTGTGTGTATGTGTATGTGTCTATGTGTGTGTATGTGTGTGTGTATGTGTATGTATGTGTATCTGTGTATGTGTTTGTGTATGTGTGTGTATGTGTATATGTGTGAATATTTGTATATGTGTGTGTATGTGTGGGTCTATGTGTGTGTATGTTTGTGTATGTGTGACTGTGTAAGAGAGAGAAAGAGAGAGGTTGATATGAAAAGTGTGTGTGTGTTTGAGAGAGAGAGTGAGAGGGTTGATATTATGGAAAGTGGGTGTGTGTATGTGTGTGTTTGTCTGTGTGTGTGTGTGTGTGTGTGTGTGTGTGTGTGTGTGTGTGTGTGTGTGTGTGTGTGTGTG
>JAOUQZ010045851.1:0-10002 GCA_028564935.1 Neosilurus hyrtlii | reverse complement strand
AAAACCTAACCAGCACAACAGACAATTTGTTTACTAAACACATGCAGATACAGTATGTTTTGATTTGATTGCTGTACATCATGTGCTTTACAGAACACACATTGAGCACCTCAATAAAGAAATATTTCACCCAGAAACCTGCTAACAGAGCATTTCTGCATACCGCTGACTTGCACTAGCTAGGATTCCCTATTCATATTTGCATAATATAACGTTTATTACTGTGTCAGTGCAGTCTGGTTTTGCTTGTTTGCTTTTTGCATTAAACAGGGCTTCAGGAATGTGTCCAGTCACATGATAGATTGACTGAAAGTTTTGTTAAGATGGCACACATTTTCCTGAAACACCAGTTGTAGAAGCTGGATGGAAAGAGGTTTAATGCTTTCTGAATCACACACAATCTTTATTTATGACCAGTTGATGACCAGATATCATGTGATTATCATGTGCATTATGGACAAGGTGGAATCTGAAATACTTGACGTCGGAATAGTGATTGGGAGAGCTGTCCCAACATATTGCACCATCTCAGATTTGAGCAATATCTGACTTGGTCATGAATGCAACAAAAGTTAGAGAAGGAGAATATAGAGGGAGGAGAACAGAAGAAAGAACACAACTTTAAGCAGGATGTGCAGTACTGAGGAAGGAAATGTCCCACAAATGTGCGTGCACACACACACACACACGGATATATGCATATTAATGAGGTACATTTTCACTGTGTGCTTGGATATAATTCTGTAAACTCTATCTCAGCTTTAACCTCAGGAGGTTTTTTTGTTTTGTTTTTTCCTGTAAAGGCCATCAGCCCCACTACTCCATAAAAAAGTCTCCCAGAGTCACACCCTCCTACACCGCCACTGCACCATTTTGCTTTATAGTAGTCTTGATGCACTTTTTATTGACTATTCACAAATCCCTTCCTCTTTCATTATATTCATATCAGAGAATCTCTTCTACTACTGACTTTACAAAGTGCCTAAAACAGCGAGTGAAACAATTAGGCTTTTCTTCAGTGCCAGATATGCTTTCTTATGGTAATACATTTACTTCTTGGTGCTGCAGTACTTTGTTACTTTGACGGTAACAAGAAAAATATTTAACTCTTATTGGAAAATGGTCCATTCTCTCTCTCTCGCTCTCTCTCTCTCTCTCTATATATATATATATATATATATATATATATATATCTGTATATATAAATAAAATCCTGAGTCGATTTACCGTAGACCAGTGCTCGATACGTCGAAGTAGAGCTAAATATATTGTATGTGGGGAAAAATAATAATACTACAATTTCATTCCAACAAGCCTGTTTCGTGGTTGCCCACTCATCACGGGATTTATTAAGAACATTCGTTTACAGTTTATATACAGTCAGCATCATATGTATGTATATGCATGTGTGTATGTATGTATGTATATTTAGAGAGAGCGAGTATTGTACAGTATATAGCGTATTTATTGTAAACGGTGTAAAGCCTCAGACAGGAAGCTCCCATTAAGTGCGTGCTGTAGGGAGTGTCTGTCTTCACTGCTGGAAGATAAGAGATGGACACGAATAGCACACATGACAATGGGGAGACTTAACCAGATACTCCTTCCTTCTGGGCGCCCTGTTCAAACAAACGGCTCTGAGACATGGCACATAGGCAATACAACACATTCCCATTGGTCTTTCATGTTCGACATCTATCCTCCTGTTATTAAGATAAGAATTTGATTATTTCAGCAAGCATATGCAGTTCATCATGACTATTATGTATTCATCAGGTTGTTTCCTTTGTGATATACCAGGCTTGTGTGTGTGTGTGTGTGTGTGTGTGTGTGTGTGTGTTGGAGGGGGGTAAAACTGAGTTAAAATATTGCTACTCTGAAATGATCAGAGCAACACTGCAGTTATTTGTATTTAATATATAAATGGATTGAAGACTAGTTTTCTGTCACCTTAAAGATTTATACATCTGAAAACCACATCATGTTCTGTCTTAAAGATAAGGCATTTTGTGGATTTTTAAATGAATGGGTAGTGAAGTTTTTCTAGAACCAGTCATGATTTAGAAATTTTCATTATTTAACTTTTTATTTAGCCTTACGTATTTTATGTTCTATTACACTATTACACTGTGCCCTTCCCGTGTAATACATACAAAGTCTTTTTATTTTTATTTAAGGATTTGTTAATTTAGTTTTTATTTAGTTTCAGTTTTTTCTTTTCTATACATTACTGCCACCTTCTGGAACAAATCTGTCTCATCCTCATCTTGAAAGTGGTGCAGCAACTGCAGTGCAAATCGAGGGGGAAACAAACAAAAACAAAGCTGATTTAATCTGCAATTCTGTTTCATTTCAGTTCATGTTGAATCTTTCATTATTATTTTTTATTGTGTTTTTGTTGTTTTTTTTTAACTGTTGTTTTTATTTTTTATTCAGTTAACATTTTTTTACTGCTAGGTTTGATATTAGGCTTAGTTTTCATAACTCTGGAACTTAATTTAAGCACTTAATTCAAACCTCTTAGTCACCTGACCTCCTGTGTTGAGAGCGATACGTGGTTAAAACAGGCTTGAGATGAGCTTGATCTGTCCACGGGTGTACAGATTATCTCAGTGCCCCCTGACACACAAGTTATATATATTATATTGTAATAGAAAACATTATTAGGTTCGAAAGTATTGCAATATAATTTTGAAGTCGTATTTTCGGCCCTGTTTGAACGTGACAAAATATTCTTGCTCAAAACATGGAAATACAGTAATTTTAGAAACTGGTGTTATTTTATAGGTATATTCCTAAATACCTCATTGGTCTCTCAGCTCCCTGAGTCTTTTCTGTCCACTTGAGTGCCTCTAATTTTAGCTTAGTTACATTAGGCCGTTTTGTAAACATTTTGATGCTTGTTGTTTGGCGAGAGTTTATGACTTTACTTTCTTGAGTACAGATTGGGAACAGTTACTTACTCACTAATGACAAGTGATTCACAGATCCTTGTTTGAGTTATTTAGATCTATATTTGTTTTGTTTCTTTTATGAATCCCAGTCCCAAGTTGGGTGCCAAAAATGGTGATGAGTAGTGATGGCAGCTTTTGATTTACTGTGCAGAATAAAAATTTAAGATGTCAGCAGCAGTGGCCGTATTGGATATCACACCATGATGAAAATCAATAAGCTTGAATAGTTACACCATCCCAAGATCCACAGCAAAAGTTATTTTGATTGGTGATGCTGTTTTTGAGCCAGTATGTGGAATGCAAATTCAAGATATCAGATATCAGATTGTGAAGAAAATTGATAGGCTTGTGTAGTTACACAGTTCCAACATGTAGATGATCTGTGATGGTAATTTTGAACTAGTATAATACAGCTGCGGTAGCTATATTGGATATCGGACGGCAAGGAAAGTCAATGGGCTTGTGCAGTTACACAGTCCTAACATCTACAAAAATGCTGATGACTGGTGATGGCGTTTTTGAGCTACCGTGCGGAATGCAAATTCAAGATGGAAGAAACGATGAAATCAATAGGCTAATGTAGTTACACAGTCCCAACATCGTCCCCAAAAATGTTGATGATCGTGGTATTTAATGTCGTGGTATTTCTGAGCTAGTATGTGAAATGCTAATTCAAGACTGCAACATTGGTAGCCATACTGGATAATGGACCTCACAGCGAGAATGTCCTGGGTTCCAGTCCCGGGCTCAGCATTGATTGATTGTGTGTTTTCACCATGCTTGCATGGGTTTCTTCTGGATGCTCATGTTTCCTCCCACAGTCTGAGGCATAACTGGGTGTTCTACTTTGTCTGTAGGTGTGAGTATAAGTGGTTGTAGGTGTTGGCATTGTGATTGGACTGGCAAACTGTTCAGGGTGTACCTCTCCAGCCTCCCCATATCCCCTAGTAGGATTAGTGGGTTCGGAAAATGAGTTAATAAATAAACCTGGTATAAGTTTTGGTGTGATGAAAACCCTAAATCTGTGGACTATGTTGTGATTAACACATGACTTCCACTATAGTAATTATGACATGGGAGACCCCTAATTATCTTATGATCATTAGAAATCTTGGATTTTCATGTCTGTGACTCTTTACACCATGTAAAGTTCATGTTTACATTGTCTTACACTTATAGTATTGAGTATAGATTTATGAAACCTAAATCAACATTCTGCTTATTGCCTTATTAATTTATTAACTTCCCTTTTCTCCATCTTCTTGGTTTGTTGATAAACTTTAAAGTGGATTGTTACTCTAGAAACCAGTGTTACTAACACTAAAAATAAGGATTTCTATTCAGACCTAGCGATCAGATCTGATCACTTTCAGTATGTATTGTTGACAATCAATCAGGAAGATAAGATTTAGATCGATATTGAAAATTTCACATTACGATTAGTTGAAAATGTTTCCCAGGCCAGTGATTTTGGTTCCTTTGTTCACGCTGAAAGTGTAGTGAGCTGAGTTATGCTGTAGTCATGTTGAGAAGTTTAAACTGCTGTAGCTTTAATTTTATTGAAAAATAAACAAGGTTTTCCTCTTGAAGTTCCGTAGTGTGAGCACAATCTGTACCTTATATCCTATACATACTACACATGGAATAAATTATGGTATAATGATGGAATGTCGGTTCTCGTTGAGCGGCATGGTTCAGAGCGAGTCAGTCTGCGTTTAAGTTTTCTTTGTAGATCATGACATTCTTTTGTTTTGATTTCAGTCCCGGTCTTGATTAGTGTGTAGTTGTATAATCGGTTGTGTTTTTGATGTGTGCCGGTAAAGGTTTCAGACACTTATATATGTATTAATATATATTTGGATATGGTTTTAATTTTGAATATGGACCGCTGTATCTTGGACTGTCGTCACAAATAGAAGCCCCCCGACTTTGTCCCTGTTGAAGGCTGCTGAGACATATCCTTGATTCAGCCCTGAGTGCAGTGTCCAAGGTGCTCGAGTATATTACTCTACTTGATCCAGCTGTTTGGCTTTGAGAGAGAGCAGCTGCTGGCCTGCCAGTGGGAGTCATTTAGAGAAAGTGATCTCTGATGTGTTTTTGTTTGTTTGTCTGTTACATATAAAGTGGTGCTCTGATATGTAAGTGTGTGTTTTGTTTTGTTTTTTTTATTTTTGGTGTAGGGTTTAGGGGGTTGGCTTAAAATTACTATCTGAACCAAGAACAAAACTAAAAGGCACAGCTGTGGAGGACACAATTCGGCTTTCATCCCATAATGAAATTAACCGATCTCAGGCTGAAGTCTTAGCTCAGTCAATTGTGCGTCATAGCAAGCCTTCTGGTTTGATTTAATGGGAAATGTAATTGAAGGAGTGATGGATAATGGTCCATGAACAAACAGTGCTGCTGGTCTGTTTCCACTCACATTACAGGAAAGAAAAAAATATATTTGCATTTTTCCTCATTAGTCCGTTGCAGGGTGTGGGCATTTCTCCTGGCTTTTATGTCAAGTAGACACAAAATCTCTCTGTTAGACTCAGACTCCATGATAACAGCCACTGCGTCTGAGTAAGAGCTGGCATTAAGGTTTGAGAAACACCCTGGCAGAAACTGGGACAAAGGGGATTTCCTTAAACTCAACAATGAATGGAAACAATAATACTGTTTTTTTTTTTCATAATATCATTCATTTGCTGTGCTGCCTAATCCTATTAGGGTCTTGGGGAGGCTGAGCCCATCTCAGCTAACACTAGGAGAAGGTGGGTACACCCTGAACGACTCGCCAGACTATATTAGAGCCAACACACACACACAACCATTCACACTCGCACCTAGGGGCAATTTGGAAAAGCCGATTAGCCTAATGTGTATGTCTTTGGACTATGGGAGGAAATTGGCGTACCTGGAGGAAACCCACACAGTCAGGCAGAATGGATAATGTAGTACAACAAGTACGCCCTAACAAGTAAGCCCTGTATGGTACTGCTTTTAATTTCCCATGTGCACATCTTACAATATGTTTTACAGTACGTGGACGTGATCAAATTATTGAAGAAAAATTCTCTCTTTTGAAGGATATACAGGTTAGCTGGGGTTTGACCTTTAAATGCTACTCAAGGGCAAAGGTAATTGCCTCAATTAAGATGGTTTCCTATTTGTGATCCATAGTAATCATCTGTCTATCAGCACTCATTTTGAAGTTAGAAACGCATTAAGTCCAAAAATTGTGACCTTGCTCTGTACTCCTTGATATTCCAAAATCAAATCAACTCTTGGACTCAGGTAGAGTAGTGTCCCCACCAAGTTTGGTGAAAATACTTTCACAGGGGTGGTCAGGATTCTGTAGTTATAATCATCAGTTAGAGGTGTGATAGTGGCCATATTGTGTCCTTATTATTCTAAATGGAAATGATTTAAGGCAGGGTTTCTTTCACTATGTGTAATAATAATAATAATAATAAAAATAATAATAATAATAATTATTATTATTGATATTATAATAAACTAAACAGATCGTATGTAATTTCAGTAACACGGCAGATTTTCCCCTGGAATACTTTAAACTCTCAACCTACTTTGTGTGTATCCTCATGTACCAGCACGGCTTTACAGGATTTGAGGGTTCATGATGCCTATTGCTTATGACCTCTCTTATATCCGTAGTGTGAAAAAAGAGCTCTGGTTTGTGTTAAAGCCTTGGTTTGTTCAGTATAACCTAAACCAGATGGCGTACACTCCCAGACATGACAGTCTGAATGGATGATTCTGTCTCATTGTCTCTGTGCTGGCTTCAGTATCTGACTTAGTGCAGACCTGCCTGAATTTGTTTTAAAGACACAACAGAAGCTTGCTTTCGTTAGGCTTGTTCCAAAGTTTGCTACTCCTTTGTGGGTCATTTACTCTCTGTTTTCTTGCTAATCAGCCTTCTCACTCTGTCTGAATCAAATTTCAGGGTTTTCAGAATGCTTTGCTTCACCACAAAGAGGTATGTTTTCAGAATTGTAGAAATGTATACAAGGATTTGGGTCTGCAAAGAAAGGAAACTCAACATGCCAAAAAAAAAATCACCCATAGTTTCCTGTCAGTGTGTATTTATTTAGTAACTTGGCTTTTTCTGTCCTTGCAGCACTAGGAGTATTATGGGTAAAGTGCACTAATGATGGTCTCCCACAACCAGGAGGAGAAAAATCAAGCAAGTTGGAGTTAATTGCCTCTAGGCCGTTTACATTTCGTTCTGCTGACGGTAGACTCCCACCGAACCAGTGCTTATTGTGCTTCTGAACTTGCACACAACTATCTGGGGAACTGTTCTTATTTGCATACAACGGTTTTCTCTGTAACGATGATGACCAGCTCTGGGTTGGATTACACGGCGATGTGTTTTTAGAGTGCCATCTTGTGGCGCAGATCTGACTCAGGTCTCACAAATTTGACTATGAAGAGACTGGTATAAATATGAATGGGATAGAGTATTACGTGTCAAACTTCTTTCGTTCCTTTTCCTACCACTTGTCCTATTATGATAAGAACTCAGAACCTTGCTGTATGGCGAGAGTACTAAAAAAAATCCTGTAAAGTGTAAATGAAAAAAATATATGATTCTCACATGCATTTTTATGTTACATAATATAAATCATAATATACAGGTTTGTTCTCAAACTTCCAACAGTGTAATGATGTTGCCTGAAGCAATGATAAGTGTGAGGTGTATTAAGTGGCATTAGTGCTTTAAGAGGGGCAAGATGTCACGGGAGAATGATCTGCTGCTCTTGAATTGTGAACCTCTCATCACCCCATCGTACATTCATTCATTCATCTTCTGAACCGCTTATTCCTACTTAGGGTCACGGGGAGGCTGAGTGTGAGTGTGAATGGTTGTGTGACTGATGGCCCTGCGATGGCCTGGCGAGCTGTCCAGGTTGTACCCTGCCCTCGCCCAGAGTCGGCTGAGATGGGCGCCCCATCGTACAATTAATGCAAATAGTCACAGCCATTTTCCTGACCACAATTAATTGCCATATTTAATGGGTGCTTATATAAATTAAATTATGAAAAATATTTACATACAGAAAAACTATGCTGAGAAGTAGCTCTTTCTCTTCGCTATGGTGAGAGGCATGTAAAAGAACCATTGCTGATTTTTGTCCAAGAGTAGGCTGCATAGCTGTAAGTGTGTTTCTGCCCTGCGATGGCCTGGCGAGCTGTCCCAGGGTGTACTCTGCCCTCACCCAGTGTCAGCTGAGATTGGTCCTAGCCTTCTTGTGACACTAATTAGGATTAAGCACATAAGAAAATGAATGAATGATCCTATTAGGGTCCCGGTTAGGCTGGTGCCTATCGCATCTGACATTGGCTGAAGGCAGGGTACACCCTAAACAGCTTGACATTCCATTGCAGGGCCAACACACATACATCCATTCACACTAACACCAAGGGGCAATTTGGAACAGCCAATTAGCCTAATGTGCATGTTTTTGGACTGTGTGAGGAAACTGGAGTACCTGGAGGAAACCCATACAAGCATAGCGAGAACATGCAACTCTACACAGAAACGCCTGAGTCTGGGATTTGAACCCAGGGCCTTTTTGTTGTGATGCAGATGTGCTAACTGCTGCGCCACTGTACCTCCCTGGGACAAAAAAAGATGTCATGACAGGCCTATGTAGCAGTATCACAAAACATGTGTAACATGGGTCCCAGTGTCGACAGCATGATGTCATGCTGCATAGTGACTCAGAGAATATATATTTTATCACAGTACTTTGTCATCCAGTCCCCCAACATTAACACAAATAATCATGCAAAAGCAACTTTCCAAGAGCTTTCTTCAGTAAATCAATCAGTTTACAGTAAGTACACTGGCAAATATTATATATAAAAATGAATATGTAAGTCTAAAATTAGGGGCAGTGGTGGCCTGGTGGTAGGGTGCTGGATTACTGATCCCAAGGTTGGGGGTTCAAGCCCTACTATCAAAGGCATCCATCCATCAATCCATCTATCTAGTGTAGATTTTGGGATGTATATTGTGCACATGACTTCCCCTGGGATCAATAAAGTATTTTGATTCTGATGCTGGGTGGACAATATCTGTTTGCATAGAAACTGCCATAAATAAGCTTGATGTAATGGATAGTCATTAGTGACTAGTTCTAAGCTTCTTGTTGTAATCTCACGGGTGATTTGATTCCAATTGTCTTGGCAGGAAAGAGTGTTTCATGTAAATCTTTGTTGCCGTTTTTTTGTGGGAATTGCCTGTAAAATTCCAACTTCCTGATCAGCAAACGATGTGAATCCACATTCTTTGCAGAATGTCTTAAGAATTCTGTGACAGACAAGTAAATATTCTCTGTGTGGTGTTCATTCATTAGAAGGTGGGCAGCATCAACAAGGACAAATCCATAAACTATAAACAGGAGGGAATGTCATATCCAGGAAATTCAGAACACAGAGAGCAGGAAGGTCAGAAATAATGCTCAGAAATGCAGGAACATCGAGCAAGGCTTTACAATCCTAACTGTAAAACTTGAGGACTTTAATAGACACACTAATTAGAAGTAAGTGGAAACAGATGGGTTTTGGGGGTTGGCTATAAGGGTACACATGATCTCCTCATAAGTTGTAAGGAGGCCTGTACAAAAGTCTGTGGGATGTGTATCCTTTAGGGGCCCATTTTGGAAAATTTTGTGCCCAATTTCAGAAATATAAACGGGGCCTGGCAGAGATATTTACATGCACTTTATTAATCTCATTTCTGGATTTAAGCAGATGAGGGTTAAGGGCCTTGCTCAAGGGCCACCATTGGTGAGACTGGGGCTTAAACCCCTGGCCTTTGGAACAGTAACCCAACCACAACTGTGTAACAATGAGAGCATGGGCTGTGTTGGACACGCACTGAAAGATTTTGTGACCTTTCCTTAAAAAGACAGGGAGTAAATGCAGTTCTGTGGTGGTTTTAGGTGCCAGTGTATCACAGTGTGTGTGTGGGGAGGAGCCTCAGAGGATTTACTCCCTAAAAATAGCACATGGAGTATGCAGTCCATCCATCAGT
>JAOUQZ010045850.1:0-10002 GCA_028564935.1 Neosilurus hyrtlii | reverse complement strand
CATCACGAATCCACCAAGTTCCCTCAGGATCATCACGAATCCACCAAGTTCCCTCAGGATCATCACGAATCCACCAAAGTTCCCTCAAGATCATCACAAATCCACCAACTTTCCTTAAGATCATCACGAATCCACCAAGTTCCCTCAAGATCATCACAAATCCACCAAATTCCCTCAAGATCATCACAAATCCACCAAATTCCCTCAAGATCATTATGATTTGATCCCACAATCCCCCCACGCTCATCATGATTCTCTCAAATCGTGGCAATCGCAGACATCAAGCCCAAGAGTTAGCCTAGGATTACAACAAAAAGAACACACTTTTTTTTAAACTGATAAAAATTCTATTATAAATGAGCAAATGGCCTCCACCATCCTGAACAAAGGTTAGCATTGAGGAAAGCCCACTAGCTGATTGGAGAAGGTGCACAACTGCCACTTTGGTCCATTTCTGGTCACAGAGCAAAGTGGCCTCGCAAAGTGTATCCCATGTAATCCTTTAGAAAATAGGATTAGATAAAAACTCAGGCCTGTGATCTGATAGAATGCTGTATGGAGTCTAGGATTAGAGTTAATCCAGACTCTACAGAGGTCAGGCACTCCGCCTTCATAAAGAGAGCAGCTGGAGGAAATGGCAACAATTTAAAACATGTCAGGTCTCTTTATAGAGACAGAGAGCAGGGGGGTAGACAAGGCAGATTTGATCTCACTGTAATTGGACTGGTCGTGTTTTGTTCGGTCGAGACACTGGACACTGTCTGTTTTTGAGAATGCTCTGTGTGGATCCGGAAGAACAAGAGAAAAATGGTTAAATATGTCTTCAGGAGAAAGGCCACAAGAGTGGAAGAGCTGAAAATAAAAGGATAGTGAGAACAAAAGAAAAATAGAAACAGAGACGCCATTAGCATGGAATCCATTAGCGGTGGATTCAGACCAATAACACAAATTACATTCAAGGGATGTTTTCAGCTTAAACATTCTGCAACACAGTTACATTTCCTCAGACATGAAAGGTTATTCTTTCCCGTTTTCAAACTTCAAAATATTGGCACCTTATTACTTATATTTGGGGTAGCCTTAGTGAGCAAGATCTTCCTGGCAGGTTTACACTATTCCAGATTTTTGGCACTTTTATTTCCTTAAATGTTTTATCAACAAAGACATCAAGAGACATTCTGTCATTATAAGCAATCGGATTTCCTCAAACATGAAAGTGTGTTTGCACTTTTAAAAAAAATCCCTCAGGGCTTAATGCTGTTTAACTTTGTGTTTTGTTTTGTTTTTTGTTCCTCAATCACTGACTCACCGAACCGTCTAATCCTGCTAAGGTCACGGTGAGGTTGGCGCCGACACTATGTGAAGGCAGGGTGCCCCCTGAACAGTTCGCTAAACCATTCGTGCACACATCCACACTTAGCGGTATTTCTTTGGGCTTTTGGAGGAAACCAGACAACCCAAAGGAAACCCGTGCAAGCACAGGGAGAACATAAAAACTCCACACAGAAACCGGGACTCAAACCTAGGACCCTCTTCCTGTGAGGCGGATGTCCTAATGCTCTCAATTTTTGTTTCCGGAGAGAAATAAGTGATTATTTATAAGAGTTGCCTTTTGCGAATATTCTTAAAGAGTGGCTATATGAAATTCTGGGATTGTTATGAGACTCTATACTACAGTGTTGCTTAATTTTCAGTTGAAGTGTTGGTTTATTTTTTATAGCACTTTTAAAGCACTTACACGTACGGTACAAATTTCTGTCACTTAATCCTATTAAGCATAATGGGTTGCATTGAGGTTGGAGCCCATCCTCCGACACTGGTCGAAGGTGATGTACACCCTGAACCGCTCGCCAGACCATCGCAGGGCAACACACACACACACACACACACACACACAACCATTTACACTCAAATTCACACATAAGGGCAATTGAGAACATCCAATTGGTCTAACGTGCATGTCTTTGGACTGTGGGAGGAAACTAGAGAATACTGAGGAAACTTACACAAGCACGGGGAAAACATGCAAACTCCACACAGAATGCCCCTGCTGAGTCCGGGACTTGAGCCCAGAACCTTCTTGCTGTGATGCAGAAGTACTAAGACTACGCCAGCGTGCCGCCCAAAAGGTTTTTTTTGGTAATAATTTGGTCAGATCCATATACTATAGAACATATTGCAAGACACACAGTATGGGTAATAAAAACCAGTAGCCATATAGGGCCTATGTGCTTCAATGTCCATGCTGTATGGGGTATCTTGCAGTCTATAAGTGTCCCTCTGGTTCTTTATATTCTGAAGATATTCTTTTTATCATCTTGTGTGTTTCAGTGTTTGGAAATCTGGACATGGACCCATCAGGCCTTGCAATCTCATCCAAGTTACCCAGAAAGACAGAGAAATTTGAGTAAGAGGCACAGTTCATTAAACCTGAGACACAAGACGAATAATAGAATAACGCAAAAAAACAAAAAACAAAAAATGATATCCACATGCTGTGTCTCTTTCAGACACTACACTGTCACCCCCTTTTTTGTCTATGACTTGGGCAGCTGGAACAGATGCCAGGTATCATTATATCACTGAGATAGAAACAGAGTTAAGGTTAACTGTTGGGAGCTGGTCTCTCCAGGGTTACTTATACTTGTATCTCTCGTAGAGGAGGCTGAGGGAAATCTCTGACAGCTAAAGTCCAAGAAAACATGTGGAAGTAAGAAGAGTACAATGTAGTCCTGGCTGGATTACTCGCTTACACACATTTACTGACATCCATAATTACAGCATAACTACAGCACACAGGTGGAAGCACTGGAGAAGGAGTGAGGGATTATTACAGAAACGGACCTACTTGTATGTGAATTGCACAGATCATCAGCACAGAGAATTTGAGTAAAAACAAAGATGGCAGAGTAACAGAACAAAAGTCTGTTTTGCTTTTAGGAAATCAAGTGACTTGGCTTGTGATTTCCTGAAGGTTTTTTTTTTTCAAACCAGTTTGTCAGAAGTTATTTATGAGAAGTTAATAAATAAAACACTGATGAAAAGTGGTGTTCAGGTCCAGCTGCCTTAACTACAATTAGATATAAAGGAAGACAAACTTTAGGTCAAGGTATAGACTGATTGATAGTAATACAAATGTGGATGGATGGATGAATAAAGGGTGGATGAATAGATGGATGGGTGAATGGAAAGATGTATGGATGAATAGGCCGATGGGTTAATAAATGGACAGCTAAATAAGGTATAGATGGATGGATGGATGAATATTCCATGGGACAATGGATGGATGAATGGGGGATGGGCGGGTGGGTGGATGAACAGGCGGATGGATGAATAGATGGTTAGGTGGATGGTTGTATGAATTTATGGATTAATTTAATAGATTAATGGGTGGATGGATGGATGGATGAATAGATGGATAGGTGGATGGATGGATGGGAGACTATGTGATTGGATAGGCGGATGGAAGAATAGATGGACAGGTGGATGAATAGATGGAAAGGTGGATGGATGGATGGATGGATGGATGAATAGATGGATAGGTGGATGGATGGATGGATGGAAGACTATGTGATTGGATAGGTGGATGGAAGAATAGATGGATACGTGGATGGATGGATGGATGGGTGAATGGATGGATGGATAAATAGATGGATAGGTGGATGGATGGATGGATAGATGAATAGATGGATAGGTGGATGGATGGATGGATGGGAGACTATGTGATTGGATAGGTGGATGGAAGAATAGATGAATAGATAGATAGGTAGATGGATGGATGGATATATTAATGGATGGATTAGAGACTATGTGATTGGAGAAATGAATAGATAGTTGAAAAAGGTGGATGGGTGGATGGATGAATAGCTGGATGGATAAATAGATGAATTGTGGATGGATGGATGGATGGATGAATGGGAGAGTATGTGATTGGAAAAATTAATAGATAGTTGTAAAGGTGGATGGATGGATGGATAAATAGGTGGATGGTGGATGGATGAATGGATGGCTATGTCATTAGAGAAATGAATAGATAGTATATATTGATGGATGGATAGATGGATGGATAGATGTATGAATGGGTGGCAAGGCAGATAGATGACTAGATGAATAGATGAATGGAAGGATGGATAGGTGGATGAAATAATAGATGAATTGTGGATGGATGGATTGATGGATGGATGAATAACTGGATGGATGGATGAATGGGTGAATGGTGGATGGATGAATGGATGGCTATGCCATTAGAGAAATGAATAGATAGTTGAATATATTGATGGATGGATAGACGGATGGATAGATGGATGAATGGGTGGATATGCAGATAGTTAACTAGATGGATGAACAGATGGATGGATGGATGGATAGATAGGTGGATGAATTAATAGATGAATTGTGGATGGATGGATGGATGGATGAAATGATGGATGTATGAATAACTGGATGATGGATTAGTAGATGGATGGTGGATAGATGGATGGCTATGGGATTGGAGAAATGAATAGGAAGTTGAAAAGGTGGATGGATAGATAGACAGATGGATGAACAGCTGGATAGATGGATGGATGGATGGATGAATGGCTATGTGATTGGAGGAATAAATAGATTGTTGGATGGATGGATGGCTATGTGACTGAAGAAATAAATAGATAGTTGGATGGATGGATGGATGGTTATGTGATCGAAGAAATAAATAGATGGATGAAAGGATGGATGGATGGATGGCTATGTGATTGGAGAAATGAATAGATAGTTGGATAAATGGATGGAAGGATGGATGGATGGATGAATGGATGGCTATGTGATTGGAGAAATGAATAGATGGTTGGATAGATGGATGGAAGGATGGATGGCTATGTGATTGAAGAAATAAATAGATGGATGGAAGGATGGATGGATGGCTATGTGATTGGAGAAATGAATAGATAGTTGGATAGATGGATGGAAGGATGGATGGATGGATGGATGGATGGCTATGTGATTGGAGAAATGAATAGATAATTGGATAGATGGATGAAAGGGTTGATGGATGGATGGCTATGTGATTGGAGAAATGAATAGATAGTTAGATAGATAGATGGATGGATGGAAGGATGGATGGATGGCTATGTGATTGGAGAAATGAATAGACAGTTGGATAGATAGATGGATGGATGGAAGGATGGATGGATGGCTATGTGATAGGAGAAATGAATATATAGTTGGATAGATAGATGGATGGAGGGATGGATGGATGGCTATGTGATTGGAGAAATGAATAGATAGTTGGATAGATAGATGGATGGATGGATGGATGGTTATGTGATTGAAGAAATGAATAGATAGTTGGATAGATAGATGGGAGTAAATGTTGAACTTGTTGCGATCACCTTAAGGACGTTAGGTTCCTAAAGAAGGGTTAATAGTTATGATCTCATAGAGTTAAATTTCAGCTCAGATCTAAGTACTGTGTGTATAATCTGATTAATGTGTGCAATCTGTAACATACAGCACTGAGTGAAAGAACACCTTACATCATATACCGCCAGACGTCAAGAAGGGAAGAAAAAAGTTGACTCCAGAAACAGCATGCGAGTGCTGTAATGAGTGTCAGTGCTAACAATTATTATTACAGAACGTCATCATATTTTTATCTACTCACACACATACATACACACAAACACACACACACACACACACACACACACACACACACACACACACACACAGTCTTGTTTTCATAAATTTAGGGCAGCGGTGGCAAACTCATTTTCACTGCGGGCCACATCACTAAATTTTGAGGTCACTGAGGGCCAAATAATCACGGAACATCTATTCAAAAATGGCAACCACAAAATCTGCATGGCAAAATCATTAGTCTTGGTAGTTGTCTTATTTTCCTTTATTCACTTTCCTTTGCTGATAATGTTAGCTTGCAAACTTTTTGAGTCATAAATGATTATCTGTTTTCTTGAAATAGGTGGCCAGCTAGTGGAAGGATGATGAATTACGTTCACGGTAATGGTTGATGTACGGTAATTGTATTCTTTAAAAACTCTCGCCGGCCACGTGAAATGAGTCAGCGTGCCGGATTTGAGTTTGACTCCTGTGCTTTAGGGGAATAATACATAAACCTACATTAATTTCCTGGAGTCGTACCCTAACCCTAACCATACCCACTACTTACCTAACTCTAATCCTTACCCTAACCTTAACCTAACCACCAGACCCTAACCATAAAACGTCTTCACCTTAAACTGTAATGATTTACATTATGGGGACTTGCATTTTGTCCCTTAAAGGAAGACAAGACCGACATAATGGGACTGTGTAAACAGATTTAGGCGCCCCCCCCTCACACACACACATACAACCTCAGCTGTTTAATGATCTCTCTTCAAACCCCCCACAACCCAAACAGACACACACACACACACACACACACACACACACACACACACACACACACACACACACACACACACACACTTCAGCCATCAGTACACTCTGTTAGATTCTCCACGGAGGACGCACATGAAAGCAAACATTTGTCGCTCTGGAATGCATGGTGACATTTTTATGTAGTCACGAGGACATGCAGGACTTGCAGGACATGCAGGAGTTCATCCACACTGCAACTAAGCTACTGAGACCAAAACCACACACGTTTCATTGGACTCAATGCCTTGTAACACATCAGATCTGTAACCACCTGCACTCTGATTTGAAAGAGCATTCATGACATCATGCAGACTTTTTTCCCTATAAAATCATTAGTTCTCAGTTGATGACAGACTGGAGAGTCCTGTTTCCTTACTGAACCACAGCTGTGTTGATGAGGACTGAGATTAGACAGATTAGGTCCTCAATGCAGTTTCTGGCAGCACGTGTGCTGTTCTGTGTCAATACTATATGACCTGATTACTGATAGAACCGATAATTTTATGACGTCTCTGTCGAGTTGTATTAGACAATGTGGGTAGTAGATAAAGACAAACAACAGTTATAAGAAGGTACACAGTATATGGATGATTATGCAGTATTTATATGCGTGAAAGTACGTGCATGTGATTCCACTCCACATCTTGAAGTTACACGGGGTACACCCTGAACAGCTTACCAGATCATAGCACAGCCAGCACACACACACACACACACACACACACAGTCACACTCACACTCACACCTAGAGGCGATTTGGAACAGCCAATGAGTCTTATATGCATGAATTTGGACTGTGGGAGGAAACCAGAATACCCCGAGGAAACCCACGCAAACATGAGGAGAGAAGGCAAACTACACACAGAAACACCAAAGCCCGGGACTTAATTCCAGGACCTTCCTGCTGTGAGGCAGACGTGCTAACCACTACGCCACCATGTCGCCCAAAAGTGCAAGAAGGCAAGAAGGTCCTGAATTTGAGCCCCAGTGCCCAGCGAGGGTGTTTCTGTGTGGAGATTGCATGTTCTTCCGGCACTTGTGTGGGTTTCATCCAGGTGCTCCAGTTTCCTTCCGTAGCCCAAAGATTTGCAAAATAGACTATTTTTATTCATTTATTTTTTGTTAACCCTGTCATAGTCTGGCGAGCTGTTCAGGGTGTAGCCCATCTTCACCCAGTGTCAGGTGGGATGGGCTCCAGCCTTCATGTGACCATAATAAAGAATAAACAGGTTCGGAAACTAATACTAAAACCCGCGATATATGTGATATATATTGTGATATATATATATATTTTTTGCCCCTTGACTGCTCCTATAGATGTGGCCTGTAATTCACTTTTACACCACCATCGTAAATACAAATCATGCTTCAAGCACCCCTCATGGACAGCTGTACGCATGCATTTGTTGACAAGCTGAAGGATAAAGACAATGTCAGAAGCCAAAGAAACATAAAACATGTTGACTGACAGGGCAGAGTAATAACAAAGGCTTTAAGTGAAAAAAAAAAAAAGGGGTCCATTATGTTGTGCATGTTCTTTGCTAAAATTAGATGTTACTTACTGCTTCTACCAGCATACATGAAATTAAGTGTGCAACAATAACATGAGAGTGAAACTAGACTGGCAAGATGGAATCCAGGGTTTCTGTACAAATCGTATCAGATGTATTTGTACTAACCACAAACGAAACTCGAAACACAGAATTATTTCTTGAAACTTTATATACTTGAAGTAAACATGCATGCTCACATATTTTCTGCCTTGCCGCATTTAAAGCTCACACAAGTATTGCAAACAACTTAGAATAGTAGCATGCTTAGGGGTGGTCACACTAGAGGTACGATTGAAAAGTGACTGATGCGAATCAATTTTTTAAAATAAATTTTTATTTTTGCGAATTTTTTAATTTGCGTCAGGATGTTTTCTGACTCCACATGCATGCAAATATTTTGTAGCTTAAATACATACATTGTGCAAAAATCGTAAGAAGGTCATGCAACAATTTTTGCGACTGTTTTGCAAGATGATTGGTGGAAAAAGAAAATCTCCCATCGTAAATCAGTTGCGTTCACGAATAGTATTCGCGAACGCAACTGATTTATGAGGGGAGATTTTCTTTTTCCACCAATCATCTTGCAAAACAGTCGCAAAAATTGTTGCATGACCTTCTTACGATTCAAAGTCTCAAACTTTCCGCGTGGAAGCCTCCAAGTTGTTGCTTTTGCTTGTGAACGAAAAACGAATAATTTGCGAGCAAAAACAGCAACTCTGTGTCAGAGCCTCGATTTGCAACAATTTTTCAAATGAATGCATAATCCAATGCTGTGGGATGCTAACAAACAAAAAAATGTTAGATACCTTACTAAACATCGTTGCCCCGTCACAAAGTGATGCAAGCTAGCCAAAAAAGCTACACATGAATGATAAAAAAAGCACATATTAAACCATAGTGATTGATGGGCCATGTGGTGCCATGAAGCATTAAACTCCCATCAAAATCAATCACATTCTAACTGCGTTCTCAAAAAATTTGGTGGACGCAGTAGGTATTTCTGCAATGCATTAGGAACGGAGCAGAAACTCAAAAGGACATGGTATAGTCTTTATGGACCTGGAGGATGTGGTTAAGCAAAATGAAAAAAAATGATTATAAGGACATGAGTTAATAAAGACATTATGTAATTAAAACCTAGCGGGGACTTCAATGACAGTATTAGTAAGGTATGGACTTCATGAATGTGGAAGTGGATACAAATAAACTTGCAGAATGAAAAGAAAAGGTGAAGCACATGGTGCAGTGTGGACGCAGTGAGAACCTGGCAGGAACATTGCTTAACCTTTTTACGTTTTGACTACACCCACACATTTTCAGGATGCAGTGTGGTCTTCATGGTCTTCGTCTGAGTGTGACGAGGGGTTACGCCGTTCTCCAGAGAGTTGTTTGGGGTGCTCTATCAGGGTTACATTCTGCTATAAATCGCAAACTGGGATGGAAGGCAAGCCTTTCTCCCTAGAAAAGTCAGTGTACCATCAAAATAATTTCAAGCTGATAATTTAAAGCTAAAATTCCAACGTAATGCTGTGTTCAATTACTTCTATATAAAAACCTTATTTTATAAGAAGCTTATTCTATAATTATGACTTGGTCTCCTCATGATTCTCTTGGCTTACAGAATTAAGAACTTGGTATTATTATTAATACTAATATTATTATTATTATTATTATTATTATTATTATGTAAGTGACTTTTCATGCTAAATATTTCAAATAAAACTCAAAACCTATTATACCGTGAAATACTGTCAAAGAGTGAAAACCTGACTGATAGAACAGAAATAATTCCATGTCTGAGTGAAGATTGTTGAATGCTCTACTTATTGAGGAAAGGAATAGAAAAAAGACCCAAAGTTATTTTGGCTAAATCTGATACAGAAAGGCTGATTAGTTCAGATTAAACAAGAGCCAGACTGCCAAATAGCGTAACATATTGATTTCATATCCCAACACACACACACACACACACACACACACACACACACACACACACACACACACACACACACACACAAAAACACACACA
>JAOUQZ010045849.1:0-10003 GCA_028564935.1 Neosilurus hyrtlii | reverse complement strand
ATTCTTTATCTGTGTGCTGCTTTTTTCTATCTGTGTACTGCTTTTCTTATGTGCTGCTGGAAATTTAAATTTCCCTGGAGGAGTCATCCCAAAGGGATCAATAAACTTAAGTCTAAGTCTATTGATTAGCTCCACCCCTCTGAGTGTTACAGGAAGCCCCGATTGGTTGGTTATTAATTATTCAGCAAGTAAGCTCTCTCCTCCAGCTGCTGTACTTAGAAAAAGCTTCTGTCCATCACACACACACACACACACACACACACACACACACACACACACACACACACACACTCACACACACACACACAGTCACACACACACACTTAGAAGAGCTTAAGAGATTTTGAAGGAACCGAGGAGGAAGGATTGAATGATTGAGATAGAACTTAGGAGAAGGGGGACAATTGAGAACAGGAACTAAGAAAGAATTAAGTCAGAGGAGGGAATGACAATAAATGAAGACCCACATCCCCATTCACATCCTCTCCCACATTTCCCATATTACAGTATGGGAAACTCTATCACAGTAACCCACTGTGTAAAATTCCATTTCCTTTACATGAATAACATGTAAATTAGACAAAAATGCCAGGGTGCACAATAAGACCACAGGGCGAACCTACGTGTAAATTATCATGAAGATTGGTTTAACTGTTTTCTCAGAACAGATCTGAAAATAATCCTTAACGGACGGACGATGGACCACAGACAAAAATTGGTCTGATGGACAGAGGTCTAAAAAGGCACAAAAGAAAAACATGAACAGGTTTAATTTGATCCTTTCCAGTTTCTCACAGTAGGCCTTCATCAGTGAGATTGTCCACCTATCTCTCCATCTGCTGAACCTTGTCAGTGATCACTACCCCAGTGGAGGATTCAGCGGGGCTGTCTTGCTTTGAGCTGGCCCCAATGCCTTCTTGATGCCAGCATACATTCTTCTGATGTTTCCTGTCATGGCTGCTGTCTGGATGTCTTTGCTGAGCTCTGTCAAGTATTCGTTGGCGCAGCGTCTAGCGTTTGCTGAGCCTTCTTCCGTGCAGCCCAGAGAATATGCAGGTTCTTCTCGCTGAGTGACTGCTTGTACTCGGATACAGCTTATAACCAGTAACTGTTGTTCCCCGTGTTGTGCCAACGCCATAGGTGATGCTGGAGTATCCTCTTTGGTCCGTTCACAGCTCACCTACAGGCTCAGGACCATGGAAACTGGAGGTCTCTCACTGCCCGGTCTTTATGCTAGAGGACCTAAACTAAATGGCCAGATGGCCATAATGAGATTTCAAACTTTAAAAAAACGCACAGATATACAACAAGACATCAAGCCAAAGCTACATGCAGCATTATTAAAAGAAAAACACAGCAATTTGTCAGAAATAGTGACAACAGGATGTAGAATAAGAAAGAAATGAATATTCTTTAAATATCTCAGTGATTCTGTTTTCTTCTGAACTATTGCTATTATATATTTCACTTTTATGTTATAAGTTAAACTGAGTAAATACAATAAACATTAAAAAATATTTTTGTCTTCATTCTAGGTTCTAAAGAAAAATTAACAAAGTGAACATTTTAAAAGGTGTAATTCTTTTCTATATCCACTGTATATAGCTAAAATTAGTCAAGAAGGCCCTGCATTGCCGAGCTTTGGGGTTAAATTCTCTTGACTTGAATCACACTGAAGATCAATACAGTATTTTTAAATAGTGGGTCTATCAAAGGGACCCTCAGGACCTGCAAAATGCCATAAATGTAAATCTAAATGTAGATGATATTACCAGGATATCCTTCTTTCTCAGGAATATTACTAAAATAAGAAATACAATGTTACTGCATGATGAGAAAAAACTTGTTCATGGTTTTTTACCTTGAGATTATATTATATTAATGCATTACTTTCTGGATTTCCTAATAGGTGCATAAACAAGCTACAGTTAATCCAGAATGCAGCAGCAAGGGTCCTTAGCACAGGATATGAGCACATCACTCCTATTTTATCTACACTGCACTGGCTGCCTATTAAATTTCATATTTTTTAATGAAATATTACTGTTGATTTATAAAGTACTGAACGGTTCTGTGCTGCAGAACATGACTGAACTTTTAGTCATTTATGACCCACCATGACAAATTCAGTTAAAAGGTTAAGGCTCTTTATTAGTACCCATAATAGGACTACATCACATTACAAACTCCCAAAGCTATAAAACAGTGTTCATATGAGTCTTCAGCACTCAGACAGTGCAAGGTTTAAGTTATTTTTTAATCAGCTTTTCTCTGAAAAAGTCTCAGACCTTGATGATTGATCAGAACAGTTCTCAGGTGTAGTGTGTTTTCATAATCTGGTGCATTTGATGTATATCTTCTTAAACCAGATCAGGATAATCTAAACCTCTCTCTCTCTCCCTCTCTCTCTCTCTCTCTCACTCTCTCTCTGTGTGTGTGTGTGTGTCAAGCTACACTTGCTGCTGCCTGCCAGGACATGAGTAATCCTGTCTCCTGCCCTCCAGATCTGCTTTATCCATCTGGTGGCTCCAAAGTGGTGGAATGAACTTCCTCTTGATGTCCACACAGCTGAGTCACAGAGTGTCGTCAAACGGCAGTTGAGAACCTACCATTTTCGACAGTACTTTGATTAGCACACATATACTTGATCTTACACACACACACACACACACACACACACACACACACACACAAATAATTATAATAACCTACACAAACAACATCTACCCACTGAGTTTGACTGTCAATATACTTAGTCTGTGTGGGGCATGGGTGATGGCTCTAACCTCAATAATTTCAATTAATAGCAGCGTTTGCCAAACTGAAGCTTGGTTAACGATATTATAGTATGGCAACTAAACCTGATGGACAGCCTCAGAGAGAAAGGCCAGCCAAGCTAAGGCAAACAATTCAGTCAAAGATCCCGGATCATCCAATGTGGCCTGACATGGCGTCTACTTCCCCGATTCAAGCTAGTAAGAAGAACGCTAGCGCTTTTGATCTGAACTGGTGTGGGAAGTTATCCAAAATATAACTGACATTATGGAGCAGAAGTTCTCGAAACTAACCGACACCCTGGACAAAATCGCCAGCAGTCTGGAAGGCCAGGCTAATGGCATAACTGAAACAGAACAGCAGATCTCTGCCGTGGAGGATCAGGTCGCCTCACTGGAGCTCCGCCTTGCACAGGTGGAGAACAGGCAGGTGACCATGACCGAGCAGGTAGACGATGGTGAGAACCATAGCAGACCCGACAACATATGGATTCTAAACTTAAAGGAAGGCATGGAGGGTGAACATCGTCTTGAATTTTTTTGAATCCTGGCTGCCAACATTACTTGGTTTGTCTGCTGCAAAGGGGCGCATAAAGCTGGATCGTGCTCATCGGACCGCTGGACCATCCCAGGCCAGTGATCCTCAAACTTCACAATTCCTGGGACAAGCCTCGGGTCCTGGCAGCCGAGAGAAAAGTGAAAATTCTGGAGCATGGATGTTCACGTATTTTCATGCATCAGGATCTGTATAACGCAGTTTGGCTGAAGCACCACTCCTATAATGATGCGGTTCAGAAACTTATAGACAAGAATATCAGATTCACTATGCAATTCTCCGCCAGACCTGTGATACAGCATAACGGGTCAGAGCGCAGTTTCAAAGAAGTAGAGGAGGCCCGTCGTTTTCTGGATACGCTGAACTGACTTTAAGCTTTATAGAAGAGACCCAAATTGATAATTGCCACTGCCCCTCACTGTCTCCACTCACCTTTCTTGTTAATGAGAAATATTTGCTTCCTATTGAGGTCAAAAACTGCCGCATCATGATGAACACATCAAAACATGGGAGAAGATTGTCAAGTTCACTCAAAGCAAAGGTCTCACACCAGCCCTTCTCCCCATTATACAGAACAGGGCCTTTCCCCCAGGACTTGGTAAGAATATATTCCAACACTGTTATGATCTTGGTGTTAGATTTGTGGGTGATCTATTTGAGGATAATAAACTGCTATCTTTTGCACAAATAAGAGCCAAATATGGTGTACCATGTCAACATTTTTATGGCTACCTTCAGGTTACACATTTTATTAATAGCCTGAATGTAAAAGTAAATGTAATGCACAGCTTCTGATTGGAGCTATTTTCTCCTGAGAATCACACACTGCTGCTGACGATGCCCCGATATGGATATCCTAAAGTTAGTTGTGATTTTGCTGCGGATGTTATGACATGGACACCCTAAAGATGGTATGGACATCCTTACTTGTATAGTTTAGAGCAGGGCTATTCAATTAATTTGGAATGAGGCCGGATCATGAAAAGAATTCCAATTGAGGGGCCGAAGAAATATGGTTTGAAAAACATTAACAGTTACAGATACAGTAAAGTAACACTGAAATGCACAGTGTATTTTGTAAATGCCTAATAAAATTAGTGCATTGCATTGTATCAAGACATAGACTGAAGACATTTCTACATTCAAATGAAATCATACTCCACGTTGGGTAATTAATCCAGGTGAGTCATATCACACTTAGAATTTTTAACTAACAGACAACATCGAAGATGGGTGGTTCCAGAGCCCATGCTGTGTGTCGAGGTGTGTCCGACAGTATCTAGTACGATATCTCTCAACCTCGCGCACCAGCTCAGGCTCCTTCTCCGCCAGAGGAGTGACATTCCATGTCCCAAGAGCCAGAGTCAGTAGCCGAGGATTGGTCTGACAGCACCCATGCCTTCAGCTGTCACCCAACTCACAATGCACCAGACCCTTAATGCCCCTCCCACGGGTGGTGGGTCCAGACCCATGTCTCCTTTTAGGGCTAAGCCTGGCTGGGCTTCATGGGCAGAAGCCCAACCACCAGGCGCTCGCCTTGGAGCCCCTCCCCCAGGCCTGGCTCTGGGGGGGTAACCCGAGTCCTGACAAGGGAAACTGATTCCTTGCATTTTCTGTATCCACAGTGGTCTTCTGAACCTCGCTTAGTCTTGACCTTCACCTTCCTTCTCAAGGTGGCGAGGCTCTCCCTTAGAGATAGGGTGAGAAGCTCAGCCATCCGGGAGGAGCGCAGATTAGAACCGATGCTCCTCCATGTTGAGAGGAGAAAGTTGAGGTGGCTCGGGCTTCTGATTAGAATGCCTCCCAAACGCCTCCCTGGTGTGGTGTTTCAGGCATGTCCAACCAGGAAGAGACCCCAGGGTCGACCCAGAACATGCTAGAGGGACTACGTCTATCGGCTGGTCTAGGAACCAATCAAAACAAGGATATAATACTTTAACTGTCATTCCTAATTACTAATTTGATGAACAGAGCTGAAACTTAACTGATTTAGTTACCAATATTTCACATCTAATGAGAAAAAGACATGTTTTGGATTTAGTAAAGGCAGTGAACCAGGTGTAATGCAGACAGTGGTGCAGATGCTGAGGAGTGAGAGATGCGTGATTATAAGTTTTAATGGTGTGTGAATGTGTGAGAATGACGAGCAAAATCCTCTGTTGGTGAGCAACAGAGCCTGGATAATCATGTCACTGTTATCATGGGGTTTCTTAAAATACCTTCTAAAATTATTCCTTACATACCGATATGCGCTGTCAAGCAGACACACAGGTTTCAAAAAGACAGATTTAAACACCTTCTCTGTCCATTCACTGTTCAACTGCCTGTTCTCCCAATCAACTTCTCGATTTTTCTAAAGTATAAAGAGACATTTTGTCCATGTGACCAGGCTACTGTGCTTGAAATAAGATGATTATCGACAGGAAGAGTGCATGGAGAGAGGAGACCTTAAAAGGTGATCAGATAGCTATGACAGGAAACAGCTGTGACACAGAGTCATCCAAAAATTATTCAGATATTTTTATTTACTAGTAATTTTTTAAATAATATACAGTAGTGTGCAGTAATGATTATACACCATCACCTTGTCTAAAAGGGCAACTAATAAAAAGAAGTAAAAAATTAGTTGTCTATAATTTTTGGGTGAAAATGTATTGAAGAATGCTATGAGAACCAAAAAAATCATTCTGACAGTAAACTGAGGTAAAAGTATGGCTAATAAACAAAAACATGAAAATACCAATCGTTCAGAAAAATTGAAAGGTGTCAGAATTATTTTTTTTTTTTTTACTTTTGCATAGCATGAATGAACTTCAAGCCATATGGAATGGTTTAGCAGGTGAAGAAATTAAAAAATATGTGAACACTATGCTTGAAAGATTAAACAGCTCACAACACTATTTTTCATGTTTCTTTATTTAAAGTCAGCATATTTTATAGAATCGAATCAAATATAACAAAGCAAAGCACACTTATATGGAAACTTTGAATTGCATTAAAAACTCGATAACTCCTGCACTGAAAGTGCAACGAAGAAGAAGCCGGAAATGACGTCATTGGGAGAAGTCCAGTCTCGTGAAGCCGCACTTGCAGTCGTGGTTTGACTGTTTACTCTGGCAGTGTTTTGAAGTTTTCCTCTTTACTGTCAATGATATGCCAAATTGTTGTGTGGCATGATTTTGCTCAAACACCAGAGATGCTGGTTATAGCTTATTTAGATTCCCTAAAGAAGGGTGGCTTGTGTGTATAATGCCGGCGGCCCTTTAAATATCTTTG
Source organism: Neosilurus hyrtlii (assembly GCA_028564935.1). Taxonomy (NCBI): domain Eukaryota; kingdom Metazoa; phylum Chordata; class Actinopteri; order Siluriformes; family Plotosidae; genus Neosilurus; species Neosilurus hyrtlii. The sequence continues at coordinate 3,397 of JAOUQZ010045849.1, read as the reverse complement.
TGCATTAAAGCAAGCAGTTAATCTCGCTAACAGAAGAGCCTCGGGAGTTTTAACAACACTATCAACTTCTGAATCTTTTTTTTCTACATCTGTCATTTACATAAACTTCAGGCACCTGCTCTGTCCCTGCTCTAAGCTTTGAAAATGTTTTTTAAAAAAAACTTAAACAAATTGTTTAAGTTTCAATGTTCATTTTAAATATGTGTATACACTTCTACATCATGTTGTGTGTGCATGTGCACGCGTGAGACTATTTGAAATAATATTATTATATTGTGCACTCAGCAGGTGGCAAGAAACATGAAGATGTTTACATCACGTTTGTGATGTTACTGATATTATCTAAATATTTCATTTTATGTAAACTTTAATTTTTTTTGTTTCAAGTTTGTGTATTTTGTGGTTTCATGAGCTCTTTAAATGATGGAATCAAAGTAAAGGGAGGCCACACTAAATACTGACCTGTTTCTCAAAATAGAGACTGTAATTATTGTTTTTGTTATTACTATATAGTGTTGTTTGTTTACTTATTCATGATCCAATATTACATAAAATAAATACTTGAATACTACTTGGTTTCTGATTTATCTTCATTTTGTTAAGTTGTATAAGTGTACTGTATTTTTTTTAGTTCTTCACTCGACAATAGCATTGTTCAATACATTTTCACCCAAAAATTATAGAGAAGTAATTTTTTACTTCTTTTTATTAAAAGCCCTTTTAGACAAAACTGGTGGTGTATAATCTTCACTGCAGAATACAGCATATATTTTTTTACATTTTAAAATAATAAAGTAGCCAACTCAAAGTGCCAGTACAAATTGCCTCATGGGCTGGACCCGGCCCCCAGGCCGGCAATTGAAGAGCCTGGTTCTAGAGAATGCACTTACTGAAAACAGTTTATGTTTTAGCTCTTATCAATTATTCAGTAGGTAATTTCACTTAGAGATTATAGACTATTGGCTTGAAACATTAATGGAATAAAAAATTATTCAGATGTTAGTACTGAAAAATCCAATCAACATGCAGCATTACTGGACTTTATAGTTTACACATTTAGAAGAGAAATGATTTCTAATTGCACTATTCAGTGTCTCTCAAATGAAGATTTATTTTTCTGTCTGGTTTCACTAAAGGTTTCTTTCTCATGTCTCTCAGGGAGATTTTCCTCCCCACTGTCACTTCTGAATCATTAGGATCTAAATCTGAATCGATGTCCGGATTGAGATGTAGTAAAAGTGTAACATAAACAAAACGTAATAGAATTCAATTAAAGATTATGTGTTACTGTGGACATCTCAAGCCTACTTTTGTCTATCAAACCAACAGTTTTTGTTGATGATAATAATAAGTAAAGATACCAAGAAGTGTCTGAATACTTACTGGATCTCACCGCATGAGTATGACGATGAAATGTTGTGATGGAATCTATAAAAAATTGGGTGTGGATATGAAGGGTCATGTGACATCAAAGAAAAAATAACATTATTTCAGTCTGTGCTGTGAGAGAGAGAAAGAGAGAGCGAGAGAGAGAGAGAGAGAGAGAGAGAATGCTGAGTCATAAATCATTAACTGGCTGGACTGAAAAGGGGCGGGGCATAATGCCATTTCCTGGAATGATGATCATAGCTCACTTTAGTGATTTAGTAATTAACCACTGATCATTTTAAAGGTGTTTCTCAGTAGAAGGGTGTTCAAGAGAAAGGTCTTGAGTTTAAAGTTTAATTCTCCATAAATTAAGTTGAAAAAAAAATCTGCAGTGTTCCGAAAGATTGAATATTAAGGCAAATGTGAGATATTTGTGCATTTCGTTCAGAAAGGACTCCTCCGTAATACTGAGAGAGACAGAGAGAGTGTGAGTGAGAGTGAGAGTGAGAGAGCAAGTGAGAGAGACATAGAGAGAGAGAGTGAGTGAGAGGGAGAGTGAGAGAGCGAGTGAGAGAGACATAGAGAGAGAGAGTGAGTGAGAGTGAGAGAGCGAGTGAGAGAGACAGAGAGAGTGAGTGAGAGTGAGAGTGAGAGAGCAAGTGAGAGAGACATAGAGAGAGAGAGTGGGTGAGAGTGAGAGAGCGAGTGAGAGAGACATAGAGAGAGTGAGTGAGAGTGAGAGTGAGAGAGCAAGTGAGAGAGACATAGAGAGAGAGAGTGAGTGAGAGTGAGAGAGCGAGAGAGAGAGATATAGAGACAGAGAGTGAGTGAGAGTGAGAGAGCAAGTAAGAGAGACATAGAGAGAGTGAGTGAGTGAACAGTGTAATATCTGTCCATTTATGAAAAATATTTCAATATTCAAAAATAAGTTATACATTATAAGTATCAGATGTTTTCTGCTTACTTCACTTTGAAGAGTTTTAATTGTTCATGTCTCCTTGTTTTGTGCATTATTATTATTATTAATTATAGCAATAAATAAATATAACTATTAACACATAAATCGGAAACACTAAAAGTAAAGTTTGAAATCATTATTACAGTCAGATTCTTATAAAACTTTTCAAGGTGCAATAATAAGGTATAATGTGGTTTATTATATTTTATCTTGAATATCGCTGGTTATGGTTGTGTAGATTTCAATGCAGTCAATGTTCTAAAATCTTGATCTATCTCTTTAAATTTGGACACCTGCCCCTCTTAGGTTTTCTGCATTTAAATCTTTTAAGGTTGTGTTATAGTGTATAGGTAATTCACTCGTGCTTACAAATCCTGTACTACCCATAAAGCACTCCAACACACTGGAAACAAACTTAAATCTGACTTAAATGTGATTAATGAGACCATTTTAACTAATAGTACAAACATGTCTGTTTTCTCAAGATGCGTGTGCGCGCACATGCAGGAGAATGATGCTGAAGAATAAACATACTAAAATGTTAATATGCTCATAGGTGTAAGAGGGCATGTTAGCATGAGTTAAACACAATCTAAATATTTCAAGCAGTTCAGCTTCTCTCCATTACACACACACACACACACACACACACACACACACACACACACACACACAGGGAGTGGCCCTGGAAATTGAGAATGTAATTGTATTTTGTGTCTGAGTGTAGATGAGACAATGTGCTGGTGTGTGTGTGTGTGTGTGTGTGTGTGTGTGTGTGTGTGTGTGTGGGTGTGTGTGAGGACAGTCCATTACTGAAATCTGATTAAATATGAAACCAACCTCCTCAGCAGGAAGCTCTCTCTCTCTCTCTCTCTCTCTCTCTCTCTCACACACACACACACACACACACACACACACACAGTTTGTATGACATCATAGCATAGCACATGAATAACATATAACATTTGTAGGATTTGTTTATTACTTCGTATAGACCACACACACACACACACACACACACACACACACACACAGAGAGAGAGAGAGAGAGAGAGAGAGAGAGAGAGAGAG